>JAJMEC010000003.1:198305-247579 GCA_030573955.1 Yamadazyma triangularis
AAAAAAAAAAAAAAAAAAAAAAAAAAAATAGTATTCTATTTATATGTGGCCAATAACTTTTGATAGTTATTGAAATCCCCTTTTGTAAGGCAAAACATGGATAGATGATTACTTAAATAATTTAATATGTAGACTAAATTATTATTTTGGAAAGTGCATTTATTAAAATTTTGCATCACATTGAATTCTTCTGGTTTCCGTTTTTCTTTCTTTGTCATGGAAATGGATAATTTCGATAATGGATAGTCACTAGGAATGTATAAGAACATTTCCAATTTACCCTTATCATTCCATATATCTGAAAGAGTATCACGATTACAATTAATGGGCAACAGGACTTTATATTTTTCGAAATCATCATTCTTATTGAATAACTTAATGTTTGATTTAAGTTTTAACTTCATTTGATTGATGAGTTCAATTCTTTCTGTTTGTTGTTCACTAGAAAGAGGGTTTTTAGGAGAATATGGCTTCAGTTGTGTTGATGTAGGTGTGGGCGTAGGTGTTGGCGTAGATGTAGGTGTAACTGACTTTG
The DNA here is from genome assembly GCA_030573955.1 of Yamadazyma triangularis. Taxonomy (NCBI): domain Eukaryota; kingdom Fungi; phylum Ascomycota; class Pichiomycetes; order Serinales; family Debaryomycetaceae; genus Yamadazyma; species Yamadazyma triangularis. The sequence goes on from JAJMEC010000003.1 coordinate 198,841, forward strand.
TCTCTCTCACCTCAGGTGAACCACTCTTGGACTGGGTGGAATACTTATTCTTGATAATTTTGATGGTCTTTCTCTTTTCTTGTTTTAAAAATACTTCCAAATATTTGTTTAATGTGAGGATTTGTGATAATAACCCTTTACCGTTAACTAGTTCGATATCTACATTGGACTCATCACCATCATCTCTGGGGTTAATCTTTTCTCCTGTTAATGCCATTTTGGTAATCTGCTTGAACCCCATTTCAACATTAATAGCATATCCTCTCGGCATTTCATCATTAAGTATATATATGGAAGGAAGGGCTGTCACCAGATACGGATACTCATTGGGAATACATAAAGTTATTTTCAAGTCATCAAGTTCAAATGGGAAATCGGGATCTAGATCCATAATAAATGATATGTATACTGGTTGATCCGTAGCCATGGCCTTATCGAGGTGAATATCAACAGGAGTCTTTGAAGGATCCAGTTCATTGGTCATTTTTGAAACGGCAATCCCATTTATCGTTATTGGAGCAAATGTTTTCAAAAGTTTATGGATTTGTAAATATCTATAGTCTTTATTGATGTCTTTGGGTTTGGGATGTTTTGCTTTGGGTTTTTGTTTTTGTTTAGTATTTGATTTAGTAGGGTTACCAGGTTTGTTATTGGGTTTGTTATTGGGTTTGTTATTGGGTTTATTATTGGTTTTAGGTTTATTATTTGATTTATTAGGTTTACCATTTGGCTTATTACCGTCGTTTGATCTACTTTTCTCATTGGTTTCAGGTCCTTTTCTTGGTTTTTTAGATTTGTTTTCTTTGTTTCCTTCGGCTCTTCTTTCAGAGCTAGATCCCGGATCCATGATATATGATTAAAAAAACGCAATGAAAAATGCCATCGCGCTTTAGATCTCATCATTCTATGTTTAAGAAGTATTCAGTGGACATAATACATAATAACCCCAAATATCTAGTAATAAATAAGGGATCAGGATTGAATTCAAAAGGGTATTCTGGGTTTAAAGACCATTTAATGCCTCAAGTTTTCCATCTATATAAGCATAAAATCGATTCCCAATACAATGTTAACCACTTGAAGTTAGTCCAACGATTAGATAAGTTTGTCACTGGCGGTATGGTCATTGGTAAAACTAAAGACTTTGTGAAAAATTTTAATAAAACCTTATCCAAGTGCTTTGTTCGAAAATATGTTGGGCTTTTATCAGTGCCAAACTCTGTTGATCTTCATAAACATTTAAATGATGTAGGATATAATACTTCAGGTACTATAACCACTGACATTGAAAGGCTCCCCAAGAATTATAGCGCCAAAACTACATCCACATCTACATCTACATCTACTCCACCAAAACTTCACAACTACCCCAGCGTCACTCAATATAAAATCCTAATGGATTGTTATCGACTGCCATCGGCAGCTCAAATACAAAAATATCCTGATCTATACAACAATATAACTCTTTATCCCATAATATTTAAACTAGAAACCGGACGGAAAAATCAAATTCGTGACCATTGTCTAACAGCATTTAAATTCCCCTTACTCAATGATGATAATTTCCCTCAATTTAAACTAAATCAGTCAGCTAATAGTACTAAATATCCTACCAATCAAATAGGTCTTCATTCAGCATACTTGGAAATTATATATAAAGGGCATCAAGACCATCATCATTCATTTACAATCCCAATCTTACAACCCGATAGAGAATTATGGCAAGGATTTCTTACCTCTTCGGGACATTTTAATGGGAAAATTCTTCATCATTTAACCAATAATATCTGATACTAATCATATCCGATATACTGCATCCAACACTATATTTGCAATTTATTCCCTAATAGGAATCACTGATAAGGCTCATGATCGGGCACGTGACCGCACCTTCTCACTCCCTCCATATTTGATTTAAGGGGAACGTCTATTTTTATTATCTTATAGTAATTTTACAGTTTTTTCTTTTTTTTTTCCTCTCTTTTGTGTACTGTTATCCTTAATTCGTTCCATTATGATAGATAACTCTCATATTCGAGACGTGTTGATAACCAATAATCTAAAAAATGGTGACAATGGTAATGTTGATAATGAAAGGGATAACAATTCAATGAGAAGATTACTTAACTCCCATCTGTCTATATATAATACATTGAATAACCCTGATTTGGATGTGTCCCCCAATATCAGAGCCGAATCCCGTTTTCCTACACCAGAATTTAATGGAGGATCTAAATTCTTTGGTGGATTGGGGGATTCTTCGTGGCAATCCATTAGTAATGATTCCATTTTGGATCATAAATCTATACGAACATTATCTAATTCTCCCATGAATCAATATTTGAATAGACCAGCTTCATTGTTATCGTTAACTGATGAAGAAGATGTTGGTGTCACTAATGGTGATGATAATCATCAAGAATCTATGGTAATATTGGATAAAGTTGCTTCTCCTATGGTATTTGAAACTGATGAAGAAGGGGATGATTTTGAGCTTAATCGTATTATCAGTCATAATGTTAATGATACTTTCATTATGCCCAAAATGTCGGTAAATCAATCATTCAGGCCTTTTCAAATCACATTATTAAGTTCTTGTGAAAGTGATGATATTAATCAATTGGCCCAATATGTTAAAAGTGATTTATATGATCATAGTATTGTTAATGTTAATCACTTTGATCTACGGGATACTACCGGTATAAATGAAGATGCGGTTAAAAAGTCGGATTTGATTTTCATTGTTAATGATGGTTCATTTATTTTTGTGGAATACTTGGCCAGAATTTTTAATAATAATGATTATAATTCTGCTCCTAAACTTACACTTATCAATATGATAACTGTAAATTATTTTATTAATTTATTTGAATTGATAAATAAGTATCAACCTTATCAAATTTGGAAAGCATCATCTTTAAAGCAACAAACACTACTTGAGAAATTTAAATCTTTTGTCAAGTTGGAATTAGATAATCATATTATCGATAGTAGTATTATCGATAGTAGTGTTGTTGATAGTAGTATTGTTGAGGATTGTTCTGATAAAGACACTGATCATGATAATATGAATTTGACTTTAACTAATAATAATGATAATGATGATAATAATAATAATAATAATAATAATAATAATAATAATAATGGTCGTCCTAGTATGGAAAAATCAAGTTCTGTTTATTCTAGCTTGACCTCCAATAAAAGACCAAACTATAAATTATTGGAAAGACAAATTAAATCAGAATTACTGAATAATTCCAGTTTTGTTATTGATCCTTTACATTTGTCAAAGAATTTTTCCTTTATTCGAGGATTATATTCCATTGCTAATGCTTTAGTGAAGTCTGATGATAATAATTCTTATAACAAGTTATATGTTTTTGGAAGTTTCGCTCTTGGTATCAGTTTAGGTGTCAGTATTGCTAGTGGCTCTACAACTCTTTTCGCTGTTTATTTATCCAAGGCTTTTAGTAAGGTTGTTCCTTACTTTACTAATTATACTTACGCTACTGTTACAACTCCTTCTTCACCTCCAACTCCGACTAATGAATCCTCATTATTTGATTTTAAGAAGTTTTCTCCTACTTTGAATATGTATTTTCAAAACTTTTGCTCGGAAATAAAATCTACTGAGTTATTCCAGAACCTGTGTCAACAAGTAGTATCTGTATTGAATAGTTTACGGCTGTCAAGCTCATACTTGGTGAATAGTGTCTGTGGTGGATTGGAGAAGTTAGTTGGTATTGCTATATATAGTTTGCATTGACTAAAGGTCAGTAGATGCATTGTATGAGTTATGAATATGTTTAATGAATTGGGAAAAAGGAGGTTTTAATATTTCGGGTTTAGATTTATATATATGTGTATGTATGTATGTATGTACATGAATAATGAAATTTCACTATGAAGTCATAAAGCTGACATTGGTATAAAAATCAAGCATTGGATTATCACCATTTTTAGTAGTTGTACTATCAATATCAGACCATTGTTGTAAGAATTCCCGATGCAGTTCAACGTTGGGGACTTTACCGGTTATTTGTTTATAAATATCACCATTGACATTAAAATCAGTAGGAAACATAATATCAAAAAACCCTTGATGGGTCATATATGTAGTGACATCAACCATTTTATCCTTTAAGACAGTTTGTACTACAGGTGAATTATAATACCCTTTAATTCCATTGGGTAATTGGTTGAAATCAGATGCAATCAATGAATGATTAGGAAACTTATGATTTAATAATTGGAAAAATTGTAAAAGTCTTGTAGGAATAAATTCTCCTGGACTTAAATTATCTTTAAAAGGCATTATTGATCCTTCAAAATGTAATTTATTTCTTTCTAAATGAAGAGGATGAATTTTATCTTTGTTAGGGAGAAAAGGAATTAAACTTTTGGCTGCTTGAAGTTTCCCTCTAATGGTGGTAGATTCTTTTAGGAATGAGTAATTACCATTTTCCCGTAACGTTAAATATGCATTAGTATAATAATTTAATTCTGGGGTAAAAAATTCAAAAAAATCACCCTTCTTATCAATTAAAACATGACCTTCATGAGGTTCACCAGTTTTGTTATCATATCTTATTAGATCATGAGCAAAATTATCGAAAACTTCTAAAGCAAGGAAAAAACATGGTTCTTCTATAATTTTATCCCATTTGAAAATAGATCTATTGATAATTTCACATTTTGTAGAATCCAAGCCTTGTTTGACAAGTTTTGATTTCAAAGCACTAGAATATTGTTTGACTGCTAATTGACTCAGAATTTCAATAATCTTGTATTGAGTTCTTTTATAGACATCACGATCATTATTTTTAATATAATTCAAGATATTACACATCAAGGTCCCATTACCACCTCCCATTTCATAAATGATCAAATCATGGTAAGGATAATGACCATTTAGTTTATAATTGGTCAAAAGATACCTAGCAATAGCTTCACCATAGTATGGCTGAAATAATTCGGTAGGAGTATGCCATAACTGTAATGATCTTTTATTGGATTGAAGGGGTTTAGTATTCTGTTTTTCTTCATTATAAAGCTTTAAAGACGCTGAAGCAAATTTTGATTTCGGATCAGCATAGTTTTGTTTATCAGGAGAAATCAATTCTTTTCTTTTATTCTCTGGAGCTATTTCAGTTTCATCATACTTTGCATAAGCTTGTTGCCAGTTTTCTAGAAACCCATCCACATCTTCAATATTGTTATAATCAAAGGGCTTTTCGGAATGGAAAATTTCCACTTCACGGGTAAAATATCCATAATGAGGGTTATATAATGAATCTTCTATGAATTCAGATACTGGCATCTTTACTTTTCTAGGACGAGTAGGACTTCTAGATAATCTCTGAGAATTTGTACTGGGATACTCATTGAATACTTCTTGAGGACTTTTGTCATCAAAAGGATAATTTGTAGAATTACGGTAAATGAAATCAAATACATTGAAATTGTTTGATTTTAGTTTCTGGAAAGGTGATATTCTATTTTCGGTAGGAGTTATATTAACTTTGGAATTATCTAATGATCTTGATCGTTCTTGAGCTGCTGATACTTTAAATGCAAAAGTATCTGGACGTATAGAATATTCATGTTCAAAACTATTATCTTTTTCGTTGAATTTCACCAAACTATTTTTATTACTTTGGTTGAACAAACTCCGAGTAAAGGACTTGGGAATAAATGATGTTGTTCGTATCATCGGAGTGGTTTATGAGAAAGAAAAAAAAATTAGAAATAAAAATAAAAATAAAATAGAATTAAATTGAGGATTGAGTGATGAAGCTTCGGAAGAAGAAAAAAAAGATAAAGACATAAAACAAATTGGATTCAATTGATAAAGGAGTTCCTTTAATATTTTGATGTTTAGGTCATGATTAATGTTTTCTTCTTTGTTTCTTCAATCTCTCTTCTCTCCTCTGACTTCAGTGTAGTAGTAGTGGTAGTGGTAGTGGTAGTAGTAGTACTATCATTATTACTAAAGAGTCATAATTCATTCACTATACACTAATGTTTCTCTTATTATACATCAAAAAAACTGTCTTGCTTCCCGTCAAATTGCTCAATGCACTCAATTATAGTCTTTATATTATCTAACACATTGGATACAGCTACTCTTATAACCCGGTCACTGACACCTTTAAAGGAGCACACCAAATTACAGTCTTCCACAGAATAATTCACAGTTAACTCATTCTTCTTTAATATAGGATCAGGTAATAGTGTCTTCTGTGCCACAGTTGCTTGACCAGCAGTTTCAAAAGGTATTTGAATCTCAATTGTATGCAGCAATCCTGACATATTTTCAGTTAAATGACACCAATATATATATATATATATATATATATTTTTTTTTTTTTTCTCTTTCTCTGGTCCAATTTAGTGATGGTATTTCGCATTATAAAGACTGAAGAGTTTCCACCTTCAACAGAACACTTTGATTGGCACACTTCTCCATTAATGACAAAAAGTATCATTGCTATATGACCATTAGCTTTTCATTGTGATACGGTTAGTTGAGGATATGGAAACCTTAAATTATTTCCAATATTATCGAGTGTTATCCTGTATTCTCTACATTAAGTACATGTAATCATCGCCACTACAGTAGTAATCTTCGTGAAATGAACATCTCTACAAACTGCCAAATATAATCCAATTCCTGTTTATTTCTATTTCTCTCTTTTTCTTTGAATTTTAAGGTGTAGTTGACGTAGTGGTAATCGTATAATCAATAGTCGCTATCAATTTTTATCGCGGTACATATATTGATAATTTAATTTTATTTAAAGTTATTTCTGATTTCAGTTTATTTACAATTATTCTTGACATTTATTATGGAAACAACAAAAATAAAGAAGAGAAAATATAGTAGAGCTGGGTGTATTGACTGTAAGAAGAGAAAAATAAAAGTAAGTATAAGAAAAAAAGAAAATGATCAATTCATTAAAGGCTTTTGATGATAGTTATGAATTCTGTTCACTAACAACATATCTTTTTAGTGTGATGAAACTCGACCTGTGTGTCTTAATTGCTTCAAAGTAAGTAGGGAATGTAAATACGATAAGCTAAAGAAGCCAAAGAATAGTAGCCCTAAATTTATTCCTGATAATTTATTCCCCAATAATGGTGATACCAATCCAGATAACACTAATGATATGACTAAATTGTCACCAGTACATATCCCCGATTCTCAAAACATAACCCCTTCGGATAGACCATATTTATTTTCCAACATTCATGTTGTTCCTCCTAATGATGTAAAACCTCATGAATCAACAATTACCCTGACATCTTATCAGCCGGTGGTTACTAACCCTGATATCCCTTCAGCCCAACTCCCATCATCTAATGAATACTTTGAAGTCAACGATGCATTATTTTCTGGTGCTTCTATGTTGGCTAGTGATTTAAATGATCTTTTAGCAGTTGATCATGAAAGTTTACTCAATGATAGTACTCCTCAGTCTGAATACTCGGTTGCACCCAATGATAAAGGTCCTATAATGTCGGTAGAAATATTTGATGATAAACCAATATTTGACTTAATATCATCATTTGATTCCAATAGAAATCACAAAAATTATCTTCGGTTGTTTTATGAAAAATATTCATTATGGTTAATGCCATTATCACCCAGTTCAGGCTCGAAAAACTTTTTTAATAAGATTATCATTCATCAAGCTCAAAGAGTTCCGTTTTTATTAAACGCAATATTTTCTGTTACAGCTGCTTTTGAATACGAAGAAACAAAGAGTTCTCAAGATGATTATTATAAAAAATACTACATTAATTTATGTTTAAAAGGTCTAAATTCTGTCTTTGAATTTAATCATAAAATCCTGGAATATATTGAACCTTTAATTCTTACCAGTCTTTTATTGGTAACGGATTCAGCATCAGCAATTAATGGTTCTTGGAGAAATCATCTACAAGGATCGAATAATTTATTTCGTCAATATTTAAGCATTTATAAGAAAAATTCACCGACTATATTATTAGCTACGGTTTGGTTTGCTTCATTCGAAATAATTGCTGTAATCACTAATCCTATGGGAGGACTGATTAAAAGTGAAGAACAATTGGATGATATTTTGCTCCCGACTTTATTTAGAGATGAATGGAATTTGGCTATTCAATTAGGTTTTGTTCTACCCAATGGTTATAATGTATTTTTAGGACAATCTTCTGATGATATATGTTTATTTATTCATTTTTTAAAATTATCCATAAAAGTTAGTAATAGTAAAAATCAATCAATCGAATCTAATGATTTGGTTCAATTAATGGCTATGTTTTCCAAAGCATTGGAATTTCAATTAGCTTCTAGTGATGGTTTAATAGAACAAAGTAGTCCTTATTATCCAAAAACTAGTGGAATGAATTTTTTACCAGCTGAAACTTATGGTTATACTAATAATATTGTGTTTTCTTGGTTTGATCTATCGGATAAAATTCATATTCGAGGATTATATCTAACAGTTTTAACTCATCGCTTTTATTTAAACTTACCTAAAGAATCTAAAGTGGTTCAAGATGTTGTGGCCAAAATGTTGAACATGTGCTATTTTTTTGATGGGATTGATTTTGATGATACCCATTTTAATTGTGAAGCAGCAAGTTCCCGAGAAGTATTACACGATAGACGGCTTCTAATGTTACATTCATCATTATTGATATGTGGCTTATGTTGCATTAATCGGAAAGATCAATTAAAGATAGAGGTCTATTTTAAGGCACTTATTAGACTTGGAGCTAGAACAGTAGAAACATCATTTACAAAACTTAAAAATAGTTGGCAAGGTGGTGATGTAAACTTAGATTTTGTACCATATTTATAATATTATTTACATAGATCTATAAATCCTTATAAGGAACTGAATAAATTGGTGGAGGGTATTCATTTGTATCGACTAATTCGAATTCATTGTAAGTCTTGGATAAGTATTGTTCAACATCATGACAAAAATCTATAACATCTTTTTGATCAAAATGTTGTTTGCCTACATTGTCCATAATACTCTGACGTTTATACTGAAGCATTTGTTCGATTCTTTTGAATCTATAGTCCACCCATTGTGGGTAATACTCATCATGAATGGTTCTTGGTAAGTTTGATGCTTTAAATGATGTCAATACGGTAGTGTCAGGTAAATCGATTGCTTCTGGTATATAACCCACAACAGCAGAAATACGCTCATGATTGGTGATGGGTTTTGTAGCAATATGTTTAATGACTCTTCCTTGTAATAAGGAGGCGTAGCCTATTTTAGGTTCATTAATCAGAATAATGTTTTCATTCCCATCTTTAAGACCGGTTTTACCACCAATCATATCATCACTTGTAGATAACATTAATACCAACACCACAGAATTAGAATCATAATGCCAATCATATACGGTACTTAAATCGGATTCTTCACCCAATTTAGCCCCCACTGGGTATCTACCATCAATTAATGAAGAATTTATATGACTTATTTCATAATCAAACATAATCTTTAAATCCACATTAGCGATTTTATTAATTATTCTTTGAGTTTCAGGATGAGTTAAAGCACTCTTTGTAAAAGGAGCTCGATCAATATAACCACATACTTGTAAATCTAATCTGGTATTACCTTTAGCAAATTTTGGTAATCGACCATATTTGGTTAAACATTCAGTTTGAAATGCCTCCCATTTCATTATACTACAAGCTTCCTCGGTAAATAACGGGAAAGGATTAGTTACGGCGATGTCAGAAATGGGTTCAACATGAGTCTTTTTGATATCTAATTCTTCAAGGGTAAATCTCTTGATATCATCAAATTTATCATCACTATAGATAAGATGGATTTTAGGATCAAAAGGTTGATGAGGATCAAAATCAGGAACTAGTTCTAGATTCTTAAGTAAATCTTTTATTTCATTGTCTATAGTTTCTTGAGGAATAGAGTATGAAATATTCCCGTCTAACACGTCTTTGGGGATATGCATTATTAATTTTTTATCATTTTATGGGGATGGGTTAAATTTTATACAAAGAAACCCCCATGACAAGTAATTCCGTGATTTTCCTGGGATAAATTCCGTGCGATTCCGTCGGGTATAACTGGATAATTCCGTTGGGATTTTCATACTTCAAAGTCCTAAATAACTACATGGGAGATGGTCTCGGATAATTATTCATTGTTGGATAATTAAATAATCATTAAATTGTCTAATGGGAGCAATATCTATAGATATTTCAACTATTTCCGTTGCGTACTGTTACTGTGAGTCGATCTAAGTCGTTCCTCAACGAATAATAAATAAATTTTCCATTTTTGCAGCCTTTGTAAAAACCCAGAAAATGGTATTTACACTGTTTACCAAGTAAAATCACTGTTCTTTAAAGAAAAAAGGTTGTACTTTTTCTTTTCATTGTAAAGTTAAAAATGTTTTAATGAGAGAAAAAGTTATCAGTATTAATAGTAGCCATTGAAGGAAGTAACATCGAGTATCATGTTAAGTAGTATAAGGTGTTGGATATGCTACTGTTATTATAGGTCTCATGAATTATGTAGAATCACTTTTACAGTTTGAAGTAGTTGTTATTGTAAGTAGTATATAAGTATTAGCTTTCACAAGGTGTTTGTTCTAAGGAAGGGTCCTTTATTAATTAAAAAGCACTTTTCTTTTGATATTTGTAATTGTATTTTTATCCTTTCCCCTTTCTTTCCCCTTTCTTTCCCCTTTCTTTCTCCTTTCTTTCCCCTTTCTTTCTCCTTTCTTTCCTCTCTCTTTCTCCTTTCTTTCTCCTTTCTTTCCTCTCTCGTATTTATGTTGTTTTTATCTTTTCTTCTATTCGGCTGAATGAGTAATGTTCCATTTCAGTAGCGCTGGTAATTGCACAGTTTTTGCAAAGAGTAAATTGAACACTGAAAAACAATTGACACAGAAAAACAAAATAAACAATAGAAACCCCCAAATAACCCCTGATACATATATTATTAAACTTTCCTACTCTGGAATTCTAGATTAATGAACCAGAAAATAGGAGTAAGTTTATAAAATGAGAGTAAGCTTATAGAATAACAGTAGTAGAGAAAGCTACATAGACTGTATACTTTTATCATCATCATAACCATTGTTGCTAAACTAATATCAGATAGACCTTAATAGTTTAATAGTACCACACGTGACTATTTCTATCTATAGACCAATCTGTCTCCTTTATTACCTATTTGGCATTACCTGTTTGGCACAATTGATAACGTAATTGCTAATACAATGCAATTAACTTCGCCTTAACGGTTACTTTTTTTGTTCATACCCTGCTCGTTTCTACGGGACTCGTTCCTTCGGGTCCTCGTTCCTTCGGGTCGGATTCAAATTTTAGGTTTCACAACAAGTATTACTATTACGCGGCTAGGGATTATCGGGTGAGAAAATCTACCCGAATTCCGTAGAACATCATTTTACCCTGTTTATTCCCACCAACAACTTCACCAGAGACTTCAATTGATAGCACATCATTTTCTTGGGCCTCTAATATATATATATATATATATATATATAATTATATTAAATGTTATTTTCAGGGAAAATCTTCATTCACATCCGGATGGAATGTTTCGGCTCGGGTTTGAATACTTGTTTCCCCCGCCTGCCTCATCGCAAATATCCCGGATGCTGTGACTTCCCGAAACCGTAACATTTTCTTTTTCATCTATCGTTTAAATTGAACCAAGAATCCAGAAATTTTGAAATTTCTTTATTACTCTTCTTTAAAGATTTATTTTTATTATGACAGAAAGAGCTGATAAGGTATCATCTAATTATGATGACGCCAATTCTGTCAATGATTATCATGGATCTAATAATAATTCCATTAATGAGTATCATGGGTTTGATGATCAAGCATCTGATAACATTAGAGAATTAGCTAGAACCGTTAGTCATCAATCAAAAATGAGTCAACATTCATCCAATATTGAAAATTCAGAAGATTTAGTAAAATATTTATCTCATATGTCACAAGTTCCTGGAATTTCTCCTTATGACATTCAAGGTGAAGTCGATGAAAGATTAAATCCTGACTCTGAATATTTTGATGCTAAATTTTGGGTTAAAAACTTAAGAAAATTAATCGATTCTGATCCTGACTATTATAAACCCAATTCTTTAGGTATTGGATATAAGAATTTAGTGGCTTCTGGGGTTGCTACTGATTCTGATTATCAACCTACAGTATTAAGTGGCTTCTGGAAATATGCTACTGACTTTTATCGTCAAGTTACTCCTGATGATAAATCTAGATATTTTGATATCTTGAAACCAATGGATGCTTTAATGAGACCTGGTGAAGTTACTGTGGTATTGGGTAGACCAGGGTCTGGTTGTTCCACCTTATTAAAAACCATTGCTTGTAATACTTATGGGTTTAATGTTAGTGATGAATCCCAAATTTCTTATGATGGTATGACCCCAAAAGACATTGAAAATCACCATAGAGGTGATGTGGTTTATTCCGCTGAAACTGATACCCATTTCCCTCATTTATTAGTTGGGGATACTTTGGAATTTGCTGCTAGATTAAGAACTCCTCAAAATAGAGGTAATATCTCTAGAGAAGCGTACGCCAAGCATATGGCTGCTGTTTATATGGCTACGTATGGGTTATCCCATACCAGAAACACCAATGTTGGTAGTGATTACGTTAGAGGGGTTTCTGGTGGTGAAAGAAAAAGAGTTTCAATTGCTGAAGCCTCATTATCAGGTGCCAATATTCAATGTTGGGATAATGCCACAAGAGGTTTAGATGCTGCAACTGCTTTAGAATTTATTAGAGCTTTGAAAACTTCTGCTACTATTTTGGATACTACTCCCTTAATTGCTATTTATCAATGTTCTCAAGATGCTTATGAATTATTTGATAAGGTTGTTGTTTTATATGAAGGTTATCAAATTTTCTTTGGTAAAGCTAAAGAAGCAAAACAATTCTTCTTAGACATGGGTTATTTGTGTCCTGATAGACAAACCACAGCTGATTTCTTAACTTCTATTACCAATCCAGCTGAAAGAGTGGTTAAACCTGGTTATGAAGCCAAAGTTCCAAGAACAGCTCAAGAATTCGAACATTACTGGAGGAAATCACCTCAATATTCTAATTTATTAACTGAAATTGATAATTATATTGATGAAAGCAAAACAAATTCTGCAAAAGAGTCTTACCATGATTCTCATGTTGCCAGACAATCCAATCATACTAATAGCAAATCACCTTATACCGTATCATTTTTTATGCAAACCAGATATATTATGCATAGAAATTATCTTCGGTTGAAAGGTGATCCCTCAGTTACTATATTTTCTATTTTCGGTCAAGCTGTTATGGGTTTAATTTTGTCTTCTGTGTTTTATAACTTACAACCAGTTACCACCTCATTTTATTATAGAGGTGCTGCTATGTTTTTCGCTGTATTGTATAATGCTTTTGCTTCTTTATTAGAGATTATGTCTTTGTTTGAAGCAAGACCTATCGTGGAAAAACATAGAAAGTATGCTTTGTATAGGCCTTCTGCTGATGCTTTAGCCTCAATTATATCTGAACTTCCCACTAAAGTTTTTATGTCTACTGCTTTCAACTTTGTGTTTTATTTTATGGTTCATTTTAGAAGAGATCCTGGTAGATTCTTCTTTTATTGGTTGATGGGTTTTAGTTGTACTTTGGTGATGTCTCATTTGTATAGATCAATTGGTGCTGTTTCAACTTCATTACCTGGTGCCATGACTCCAGCTACAGTTTTATTATTAGCTATGGTTGTTTTCACTGGGTTTGTTATTCCTACTCCTAATATGTTGGGTTGGTCCCGTTGGATTAATTACATTAATCCTGTTGGTTATGTTTTCGAAGCATTAATGGCTAATGAATTTCATGGACGTCAATTTTTCTGTCCACCTGAGCAATTTATTCCCACTGGTCCAGGTTATGAAAATGTTCCTGCTTCTGCCAAAGCTTGTTCTGCAGTTGGTTCAGTTCCTGGTAGTCAATATGTTGATGGTACTACTTATTTGAGAATGGCTTTCAGTTATGAAAATTCCCATAAATGGAGAAATTTTGGTATTACTGTTGCTTTTGTTATAGTTTTCTTATTTGTTTATATCGCCTTGACTGAATCAAATAAAGGTGCTATGCAAAAGGGTGAAATTGAATTATATTTAAGAGGGTCTTTAAAGAAACAAAAAAGTATTAACAAAAATAATGTTAATGATGTTGAAAAAGAACTCCCTTCAGATAAACTTTCAGCAAAAGATGTTGTTGAAGCTGATAAATCAGTTTCAAATTCATCTAATAATGAAATGATGCCCAAAAATAGTAACATTTTCCACTGGAGAGATCTTACTTACCAAGTGAAGATCAAATCAGAAGAAAGAGTATTATTGAATCATATTGACGGTTGGGTTAAACCTGGTCAATTGACTGCTTTGATGGGTTCATCTGGGGCTGGTAAAACTACCTTATTGAATTGTTTATCTGAAAGAGTTACGACCGGTGTTATTACTGATGGTGTTAGAATGGTAAATGGTCATGCATTAGATTCTTCATTCCAAAGATCAATTGGTTATGCTCAACAACAAGATTTACATTTATCTACTTCTACCGTTAGAGAAGCTTTAAGATTTTCTGCTTATTTAAGACAACCCAAAGATGTTTCCAGAAAGGAAAAAGATGAATATGTTGAATATGTCCTTGATTTATTAGAAATGAGTGCTTATGCTGATGCTTTAGTTGGTTTTACTGGTGAAGGTTTAAATGTTGAACAAAGAAAGAGATTGACTATTGGTGTTGAATTAGCTGCTAAACCTAAGTTGTTGTTATTTTTGGATGAACCAACCTCTGGTTTAGATTCTCAAACTGCTTGGTCTGTATGTAAATTGATGAGGAAATTAGCTGATCATGGTCAAGCTATTTTATGTACTATTCATCAACCTTCAGCCATTTTATTACAAGAGTTTGATCGGTTATTGTTCTTACAAAAAGGTGGTCAAACTGTTTATTTTGGTGATTTGGGTGAAAATTGTTCCACTTTAACCAATTATTTTGAGAAATATGGAGCTGATCCATGTCCTAAACAAGCAAATCCAGCAGAATGGATGTTGCATGTCGTAGGGGCAGCACCTGGATCTCATGCTAAGCAAGATTATTTTGAGGTATGGAGAAATTCTACTGAATTCCAAGAGATTCAACAAGAATTAGATTATATGGAAAAAGAATTAGTCAAATTACCTAGAGATGTTGCTCCTGATGCTCATAACAAATATGCTGCTTCAATATTGACACAATATCTTGTTGTTAGTTGGAGAGTAATTTTACAATACTGGAGATCTCCTGGATATATTTATTCCAAGGTGTTTTTGGTTGTTGCTTCAGCTTTATTTAATGGGTTTTCATTTTTCAAATCTAATTTGACTCAACAAGGATTACAAAATCAAATGTTTTCTATTTTCATGTCATTTATTCCATTAACGACTTTGATTCAACAATTAATGCCATATTTTGTTTCTCAAAGAGATTTGTACGAAGTTAGAGAACAACCTTCAAGAACTTATAGTTGGTTTGCGTTCATAACTGGTCAGATTACAGCCGAAGTTCCATTCCAAGCCGTCATAGGTACTGTTGCTTTCTTTTGTTGGTATTATCCACTTGGGCTTTACAATAATGCTGTTCCAACCGATACTGTAGATCAAAGAGGAGCATTAGTATGGTTATATATGATGTTCTTCTATGTTTATGCTACAACTTTGGGTCAATTATGTGTTTCATTTAATGAAATTCCTGATAATGCTGCTAATTTAGCTGTTATGTTATTCACTATGTGTTTAAATTTCTGTGGTGTCTTAGCTGGTCCTGATGTCTTACCAGGATTTTGGATTTTCATGTACAGATTGAATCCATTTACTTACTTAGTTCAAGGTGTTTTAGCAACCGGTTTAGCCAATCAAGAAGCAGTATGTTCTGAGTCAGAACTTATTAAATTCATAGCTCCTGATGGTAAAACTTGTACTGAGTATTTGCAACCATTTATTCAATTTGCTGGTGGTAAATTAGTTGATTCTTCAAGTTCTGAATGTTATTATTGTGCAGTGACTTCCACAAATGCTTTCTTGGATAGAGTGTTTTCTGAATATTCTCAAAGATGGAGAAACTTTGGTATTTTCATTGCCTTTATTGTCTTTAATATGATCATGACTGTTGTTTTCTATTACTTATCCAGAGTTCCAAAGGGTAACAGAGAAAAGAAAAAAAAGGATTAAATTATTAATGGCGTTTAAATTCAAAATACGGATATTTAATTACTTCTTGTTTTATAAAGTTTTAATATATTAAATTAATGTAATACGATAAAAGAAAAGTAATCTTGTAGTAATAAAATTAATTATATATGAAAAATATGGTGCGATTTTAATTATATTAGTATAGGTTTTTTCTTTGATCTTGAAAAATCAGGAGATAAATAGTAGATATATAAGTGAGATATTATTTGCTACTATTGAATAATAATAGTAATAATAATAATAATAATTCATTATGACAACAGTTGAAATTGACCAAATACATAATCCTGAATTTAGTGTTCGGGATCGAATGGAAACTTTAATTAGATTGAAACAAAAAGAAATTGCTGCTGCCCTTGAAGTAATTGATGACAATAAGTTTTTTGTGGATGAATGGACACGAGAAGATGGTAAAGGAGGTGGAATAACCATGGTATTACAAGATGGTAAAGTGTTTGAAAAAGGAGGGGTTAATATTTCTATTATCAATGGGAAATTGCCACCAGCGGCCGTTGAACGGATGAAAGTGAATCACAAAAACTTAAAGCCATCAGAAGATGGATCCATTAATTATTCTGTTTGTGGATTATCATTAATTATTCATCCTAGGAACCCCCATGCTCCAACAGTTCATGCCAATTATAGATATTTTGAAACTAAAGATCCCAAGACGGGAGAAAAAGACACTTGGTGGTTTGGTGGAGGATCAGATTTAACTCCCAGTTATTTATATGAAGACGATGCTAAATTATTTCATCAATGTCACAAAGAAGCATTGGATTTATATGATGTTGAATTATACCCCAAATACAAAAAATGGTGTGATGAGTATTTCTACATAAAACATAGAGAGGAATCAAGAGGTATTGGTGGAATATTCTTTGATGATTTTGACTTTAAACCTGCCGATGAGATCTTGCACATAGTGGATTCATGTTTCCTGGCATTTTTCTTAAGTTATATCCCCATTGTCAATAAACGAATCAATACCCCCTTCACTGATCAACAAAAGAATTGGCAACAAGTTAGACGAGGAAGATATGTGGAGTTCAATTTAGTCATCGATAGAGGTACTCAATTTGGCTTACAAACCCCTGGTGCCAGAATTGAAAGTATTCTTTTATCATTACCAATGACTGCTTCTTGGTTATATCAACATCACCCTGAACCGGGGTCTGAAGAAGATAAATTAATTCAAGTATTGAAAAATCCTAAAGACTGGGCGTGAGCCTACCAAATAATCACCCTTTGAAAAAAAAAACCTTTTGTCTCCGTCTGCCTACGTCAACCTCAGGAACCGGACTACAAGTATCAGTAACCTATATAGAAATATCTACCCCTTAAATATATATATATAAATATATATATATATATAAATATTTATATATATTATGGAGTTGAAATATGATTTATAGTCTCTCAATATAGAGCGATAAACATTTAATGCACATTTTAAAGAGAGCTATAATTGCTTTCGTCGTAATGATTACTCTTCGGGGTTCAGCCGTTCAGCACACCTCATTTCCTAATTAAGAGTGCGAAATTAATCCATGTGTGCGATTAAAGCAGAGGAAAAAATTTTCTACATATATATCTATATAGTATATTATATTATATACAAAGGCTTTTATAACTGCTTTTAGTATTGTATATTATGACAGCATAAAGTCTTCTTATTTATGACACTTACTTATACTCCTCAAACAAAGTAAGACACATAAAGTGATAATCAAAACCAATTTACAAACAAATAAAACAAGAGAACTTCAGTATTGAGATAAGCAATATGTCTGATAGTGATAGCTTCCGTTCATCATCCCCTACTACACGGGTCCATGAAAGAGATACCAACACTGATGAAAGATTGGATGACCATAGACATCAACCTACTGCTTTGCCATATCCGGCAGGGTCTGCTGAGTCTGAACCAGCAGGTATGCCGGAGTCTAATCGACCTCAAGCCTTCCCTTCTGGGCAATCATATGACACCAGGAATACCACTAGTAATAGTAGTCGGATTCCAAGAAGGGGTTCAAGATCACAATCATTTTCAGAACATGGTGGATTAAACCCTAAAGATGCCAGACATTTGAATGTTACTGGAAGTAGTGGAGGAGGGATTCTTCGGAATTCATCGACCACGACCAAAAAGAAGAAACCAAGAAGTAATTCCAATAATAATGATAATTTAGAAGCTGATCTTGCTTCGCCAATGATGAAAGTGAAAACTAATGATACTCATCAATCTAGAAGACCTTCTCGTTCATCTATTGATAGTGATGCTGATTCTCATGGATCCAGAACATCCCAAGAAACTGAAGAAGATGTTTGTTTCCCTATGCTTAGAGAACATGTTAGAGTGAATGGTATTGATTTTGATGAGATCGATGAGTTTATAAACGAAGAACGTGATAACGAACGTGCCTTGAGAGAACAACAACAACTTATTGCAGAAAGAATTGTCAATGATTCTCCTCCTGGGACCAATACTAAACAGCATTCTATGTCTTCCTCTCAATCAAGACATTACAGTGCTGCTTCATTAAAATACACCCCAAAACATATCTTGAAAAGGACTACTACGGCTTTAGGTAATTTTAAAGATAAAGAAAAGAGTGATGTTATTAAAGATAATAATGATGAAAAGGATAAAAACAACCATCCATCCGAATCATCAACCATGGATGATGCTGATGATATAAAACCAACACCTTTAACCCAAACTGATGATGCTTCTTCTGATTCCGTCAAATTTGGTGGGGCTAGACTTAATGAAGGTAACAATACTCCATTACCCGAAAGATTTTCATTTTTCAGTTCTCATTTGGAAGAAACTATCCATGCTCCTGATATTCCTTCATTAGTTGAACCCGATGACTCTATTAAAGATACTTTCAACAATGGTGAAGGAACTTGGTGGTTAGATTGTAGTTGTCCCACAGATGCAGAAATGAAAGTTATTTCTAAAGCTTTTGGTCTTCATCCTTTAACATCTGAAGATATCAGAATGCAAGAAACTCGGGAGAAAGTTGAACTATTCAAAAATTACTACTTTGTTTGTTTTCACACATTTGAACCTGATAAAGAATCTGTGGATTATCTAGAACCTATTAATGTTTATATTGTGGTATTCAGAGAAGGAATATTAAGTTTCCATTTTTCCCCAATTAATCATCCTCCAAATGTAAGAAGAAGAGTAAGACAATTAAGAGATTATGTTGATGTAAGTGCTGATTGGCTCTGTTATGCTATTATTGATGATATTACTGATGCTTTTATTCCCGTGATTACTGCCATAGAATATGAAGCTGATGCCATAGAAGATTCTGTTTTCGTAACTCGAGAAATCGATTTTGGAAGTATGTTGCACAGAATTGGTGAGTCTAGAAGAAAAGTTATGACCCTTATGAGATTGTTATCGGGTAAAGCCGATGTTATTAAGATGTTTGCCAAGAGATGTCAGGATGAAGTTATAGGAGGATCTCATGCTTTACATGGATTATACCACCCTGATAGTGGTACTGGTGCACCCCAAGCTAATACAGGAGGTCATTATCCATTAGGTTATAATCAATTTGGTAGTGGAATTTCATTTGGCCCTAGTAATAACAATAACAATAACAATAACAATACAAATCATAATAGAAGTGGTGGTTTACATACTCCAGGAAGTAACCACAATCAATATAATATGCCTCCTGGATCAATTGCTCAACCAAGAGCTGATATTGCTTTATATTTGGGTGATATTCAGGATCACGTTGTTACAATGTTTCAAAATTTATTGGCCTATGAAAAGATTTTTAGTAGGTCTCATTCTAATTACTTAGCCCAATTACAGGTTGAATCTGTAAATGCTAATAATAAAACTACAGAATTATTATCCACAGTAACATTAATTGGTACTATTTTGGTTCCTCTTAATTTAATAACTGGTTTGTTCGGTATGAATGTTACTGTCCCTGGTGAGGCCACTGGTTCTTTAGGTTGGTTCTTTGGTATCTTAGGTATAATGGTATTTATTGCCATTCTGTTTTTCTTAATAGCCAAAATTTGGTTAGATAAACTTACAGCTAAGGCCAGTGAAACTGATCCGGATTCTTCAAGATCAATAAGAAGTTTTGGTCTAAGAACAAGAAGATCTAAAACTCCAGCTAAATCAATTGTTAGCTTCCCCAATTACGATTAAAACTGTTATTATTTTTATTTTTATTATTATGATTACTTTTTTTTTTTTTTCTTTCTTTTTTTATGTTCATGACTGTAAATTATTTATATATAAGGAAACTATATAGAAATTACTTAATAATATCAATCTTAGTATTAATTAAGCCTTACTTTTATGTTTTTTCTTCTTATGTTTTTCTTCAATAGGAATCCAAATTGAATTAGGATCATCATCTTCACCTTCTTTAGGTTTGTAACCTTTGAAAACTTCTCTTCTCCATTCTTCAATTGGTCTCTTTTTCTTGTATTTACGTCTATCTTTGACTCTTTGTTCTTTTGGTCTATATGGGGCATATCTTTTAATACCCAAGTAGCTATTCAATTGCTTATCATCAGCCAAAAAGATATCTCTGGTGGTTAAATTAAAGCTTTCTGGTGAAACTTCCCGGTATTTAAATTTCATATCGTCATCAGTCGAACGTCCTCTATTCTCCTCTTCTTCGACCTCTTCAATGATTTTTGCTTTGTTGGCTTCAACAAGAGCTTTTGCTTGTTCTTTTAATGATTCTTTCAGCTTTTTGGCTTCCTTCTTTTCCTTAAGTTTATCTTTCTTTGATTTTTTCTGTTGTGGCTCTTCAGATTGTTCAACGTTGTCATCTTGTTCAAGTTCTTCATCTTGTTCAAGTTCTTCATCTTGTTCAAGTTCTTCACCTTGTTCAAGTTCTTTATCCTGTTCAATTTCTTCATTGTTATCTGACTCTATATCGGCATTGTCCCAAGTTGGTTTTTGGTCATCTTCACCATAATACTGTTCGTTAAATATCTCAGCCATTTTACTATCCCAATCAGTGTCATCGAAATCGTCATTCAAAAGAGAATCACCAAAAACTTTTTGAATCACCAGATCATCAATATCTCCCCCAATGGCCTCTTTAATTTGAGCTAAACGATCCATAGCTTTATTCAATTTAGAAGTTTCTTTCTTTTTGATGACTTCTTCCTTTTGTTTCTTCTCTTTTAATTTCTCTTCACTCTTCATTTCTCTCTTTCTTTTACGAGCATTGGTCTTATCTCTTCTTAAAGTAGCTTGATTACGAGCATAAGATATAATTTCAGCTGAATTTGGATCTTCATAACGGAAATTGTATGCATTTTCGAAATCATCTACTGCATTATCAAAATCTTCATCATCGTCTCCGTGTTTATCTAAATTAATAACTTTATCACCTTCAGTAGGTATCCAAGCTCTTTGACCTATAAATGAGTTCAAAAACTCTTCCTGATTACTATTAGGATCTGGTAATTTTATATGGGCTTCTTCATCATCTTTATTACTATTATCTTTTTTCTTTAAGAAATCGTCTTCATCTTCATCGTTTTCTTGTTCATCACCACTAAATGCATTATTGATATCAGATAAAAGTTGATTTCTTTCATCCCGTTGTTCAACTGTATAAGGTTTTTCACCGTCAACTGTATTGTATGTTTCACTATCATTATCATCATCATTTTTATAATTCCCAGACAATAAGTTCATTCTATGATAATCCTTCAAATACATTGGTTTTTCTTTACGAGTTTGATTAGGAATATCATCATCTTCAGGGTTGTCAAAAAACTTTAAATCTTTATCCAAAAGTTTATTTGGATTGGAACGTAAAATATCAAGAATATTATTAATTCCAGTATCAACTTTTTCTGTGGCTAAGTCTCCATATTCATCTTCCTCTTCTGAACTTGAAGACTCATCGCTGTCATCATCAAGATCATGTTCCTTCATAGAATTGTTACTTTTCTTTTGCTTTTTTTCATGTTGTTCATTTTGTCTTTCTTCTTTTACAACATCTTTTACTTCATTGGTACCATCAGCTACAGCAGCAGCTTCCTTCGCTTTCTTAGCAGCCGATTTCTTTCTTGCCATTTTATATTTGATTAAATCCAATTTTTTGCGATGAGCTCTTCTGTAATGATAGCGAATGCGAAAGAAGAAAAATTCCTGTGAATCGTTTATTATTACTAGAAAAAAAAAAAAAAAAAAAAAAACTATAATTTACCAGGCACCGGCTCATGGCCCAAGAAAGTCACAACAGCTTCTTTAGTTTCGTACCACCATCTATAAGCCATTTCACATCGGTTTAGGTCCAAATTTTCACTCAAGACTTTCCAAAGTACTGAGATTAAATACAGTCTTTCAGACGCATTACTACAATCTACAAGATGGTATAATCTTTCTAACCATGGAACAAATGCAGAAAGTGGTAAGTAAGGAATTAAGTTCATAAAAGCAACTAAGATTGCTTCTCTTGACGTCTCAGGATTTAACCTCTTTTGAAATTTATACTCTGATTTTGATGGTGATGGACCCAAGTCATCAGGTAATATATCAAGTTTAACGGCATTTTTAGGTTTCTTCATTTTGTTTTCATCGATAATATTAACAGTATTGGGATTCAGATCTTTAGAATTCAAAGTTCTCATTGTAGATTCAGCATTGATCTCCGTAATAGGTTGAGCTGAGGTAAAAGTATTGATAGATGGATTTACTTTAGTAGGAATACCACTTGGTGTATTTGAACATTTTAAATATATGAACTCTAAGAATTCTATGGCGGAATTAGAACCTTTTTCAGATATGACTGGATTTGATAATATTTGTTTCCCCAATGTTTCTATGGCAATACTCAATTGATTGGAAGATATTATACTAGGAAATTGATTAATTATTAATTCGACGTATTTCATTGATTGTAAAAGATTATCATTAGCTTTTTGATTTGAAAAGCATAAAAGAAGTACTGAATGACTAGCTTCAATGACATCATGAGCTTGTAATTTAGGATCATTAACCATATCAAAACAAAGATTAAATATATTATTCTTGACAAATTCAGCATTATGATTATTCAGTTGTAAATAATTTTCCCAAAGTCCAAGAACGTATAAAACTTTATCACGAGATATAATATCATTGTTTAACACATCATGATACAAGTTCACATTGAAATTTCCAATTAAAAATGAAGTCAATATTTCCAAATCTCTAGACAGTTTTGATGAACCCAAAATTAATTCTATACTAAGATAGTATACAAAATTATAACTATCAAAACCACCTTGACCAATTGAAAGTAAAATATGATTTAGATAATAAAATGACTCTATAATTTTCAATGAAATACCTCTATAATCATTTTCAAGCTGAGGTAAATAATTAACTTTGAAAGGGTTGATAAAGAAACTAAAGTTTGGTGCTCTAGTACTCTGAATAAATCTAGTTAAAATTCCTTGGAAAATAATACACTCAGCAAAGAATACATTCTTCATAAAGTACCAAAATTGTTGATGTATTACTGATTGATTACTAGGACTATTGGGATGATTAAATATCGATGATTGGGTGGATTGTGATAATGATTTATTGAATGCTTGGATTTTGATAATATTACTCATTATAAGTTCGGAATTTCTTCTATTATTAGATAATTGTTTTAAATAACTTTCTAAAAGAAATGAAAGTCTATTCAAATGTTTAATTACTGGTTTCAGAGAAATTTCATCCTGAATTATTTGATTTATATGGTCATCCTCAGGATTCATGAAATAAAATTTTTCATACACCTGGGAAGAATAAGAAGTGTTGGAAAACATTAAATGGATTAAACGCAGAATCATAAATGAATCGGATATTTGTGGAACATAATGTTTAATATTTTTTTCCCTATCAAAATATGTGGATAAACTCAAAAGAGTTAAATTGATTATATTATCATTGTTGACTGGATGAAGAGCAAACCCCAAACATTTACGATATAAATCACTGACCTTCCTATCCCAATCTTTGAAAAACCAGTTATATTCAATTACATTGACTTTGGAATACAAATTATCTCTTAATCCATTAGACAAATGGATACCAGAGAGAATTGGTATAGCTTTCCAGCAATTGTTGGTTATATCAAACAAGACAAAGTTATGTAATTCTTGGTAAATGATGTTATACCAAGTCTTTATCGATAATGTTGGCTGGGAAATAGTTAATTTTTTATCAGTGATGGCTTTAAAAGCTTCGATTATTAAGTAGTTTTGTTCAAACGTTACATTACCATTATTACCAAAACAAACAGGACTATTCAAAAAACTAGCCATCAAAAGCCTCAAGTTATGTTCTACTTTAACATACGGCAAATAATGATATATATATCCTACTACTTTATTAACCGTAGTATTCTCCACAGGGTTTCGAAGTTCATGAATAAGGTAATCTAACTCTTGAGGAACATTTTCTAGCTGAGAAGCAAACATCCCACTATTACCGTTAGCTAACGCCCTACCTTCTGGACCGAGTCGTAAGTATGAATTAGACATGTGTTGCAGACTAATTGTATGTAAATGTTAAAAGATGATGAACAGCTCTAACCGCGGAGAGGAATACTTCAAAACCACGCGATAGCTCCTGTGAAAATTTGTTAGATCTAGAGATACTACTCCGAAAGGACAAGAGAACCGGTGGTAAATTATCATACCTATATACATAAGTTGATATGCTAATAAGGCGATCCACACCTTTAAACCTATTGCACAAAAGTGGTGGTGTTGCTAGTTTGCTGAGACGAGTCTGGTTGGTAACAGTACCGAAACAAACACTAATAGCTCTGCGATGGTTTAACGGTTCTTCCAGGTATCTGGAGGCTTCCTATAGTAACTGGTTTCTTGAAGTGACCAAAGATGTTCCAACGAAGTTACTACGACAAATAACAAAAACCAAGGATTCTCAAACACCGGTGGATGTTCCACAAGTAAACCTTAATCCAGTAGAACGAGGATTTAAATATTTGTCTGATGATGAAGTTGAACATATACTTAGTTTACAGAAATTGGGGCAACTTGATGAAATACATAAGTGTTTGGAGAATCACAAATCTAATAAGCATATTCTTCCTATAGAGACATTCTTAATTATACTTCAAGATCCAATACTAGCAAACCCTAATAAGGAAACCTTAATAGAACAGACATTTCTGGAAAATTTGAATTATTTAATAGATCCATATTATAAAAATTTATCCCATAGAGTACCTATTTACTATGAAATATGTAAATTGTACGAATCAATTTATATTAATGGTAATAAAGCATTTCAAGAATTATTTATTCGATTCTGTTATCATTTAAATGACTTTGATACTTTAAAATTCCTTTGTCAATCATACTTAAACAATGAGACTTATGATTCCTCCACTATATCATATATACTATGTGGGTATACTTCCAACTATGAGATAGAAGAAGCAAGGCTCTTATTTAATTCTATCACTAATAAAGTCCAAGACTTGAATATTCAGGTTTTAGAGACTTTATTACAACAGTATGTTGTTAAAGGGGCTCTATTTTACAGTATACTCCAATCACTTGAAGTGTGGATATTATCAAGAAACCATTTACCTAGTGCAAAAGCCATGGCTACTGTACTCTCACAAGCGCATAGATATGGAACCATGGATGAAATTCATGAAGTAAATGGTTTAATCCATAGATATAACTTAACATATCACTATTTGATACGGGAAGTCAAGTTAAAGTTTAATATCACTAATAGATCTAGAACTTCTTTTAAAAAAGAGGTATTGCGAGATGATATTGAAGAGGTAAATGATATTGCCAAATGTTTGTATGATTTGAATGATGAAAAGAAGTTGAAAGAATTCTACTATCGCATGCTTAGTTTTTTTTCGAGATATACTGATATTAGATATGTTGAATTCATTATTCATAAGATGAAATCCGATAAATTAGAATTTTGTGATACTTTTTATAAGGAATTAAGCAAAAACTATGTTATTCATGAAAAATTTATCCCTTTGGTCCGATATTTACAATCGATTAGAGAAAAAGTTGAATTTTCACCTGTATATATTATTGATTTATTTGAATGTTTTATCAAGACGTATCCTCACTATGGAATTGAATTTTCCCAGGCTATGACTCAATGGATTAGAGAGAATAATGACATGGATAATGATTACAAACAATATTGTTTATCGAAATTAAAAGTCACTGTTACTGGTAAACAGTTCCATCCTGTGATATTATGGAAAAGAGGATTTGATGATAAGAAATATAATTCAAAACAATGGAATCAACTTGATCCTCATAAGAAGAGTCATTCAAAATACATTAAACAACAAGTTAAATTTAGAGTCGACAAAGGATTTAAAGACTTGGTCAAAAGAGGTATTCGTCCTGATTATCATATGATTGAGGAAACATTCAGAAGACTGAACTTGTATTATAAAACCAAGCTTTTAGAGTTAGCTCAAATTATAAGAATGGATTTGAAAAATCAAAATCGTTTAAGTACAATTAATTTGGAATTTGCAACAAAATCTGAACTAATAAAGTATTTAAAATATAAATTGGATAGTCTTAACTCCAATAATAAAATTGTGTTTTCCAGAATTTTATTGAATAAAAATTTGGATAATGAAGCATTACAAGTGTTGAATACAGTCAATTTGAATGAATTACCCGATAGGTCACACCTTATGGTTTTAAATTTGACATTGAGATCATTAGTAAAATTGAATAAGTTCGATGAAATTATCAATACTTTAAACGACTTTTCAATATCAGAAATTACTTTAACCCCCTTTATCCATCAACAGTGTTTATTCATTGAGAAAGAACTCTGTAAAAAACTAAATACTACCACAGCTAATACCAAACAAAATGACATTGAAAAGTGTTTGAATAGAACTCGTTCATTCATTGGAGACATTAGAATTATTCTAGAAAGAGACAAATTAGAATTAGACTCAATTGTCCATCAGTGTTTTATGTTCTTGGAGGAATGGCTTAAATCTTGTAAATAATGAATTTTCTTTTAACAGCATTTTACCTTTCTTTTGGTGCGAATAGGTCACTAAATATATATCTTAAATTAACGATGAGTGTAGAGGAGAATCTACGTTTATGGAGTAATATAGTAAGTAATGAATTAGAGTAAAATATTAGATGAACTATTAGATAATAGGATTCATTACAACTTTATTTTATTATTTTTATTTTTTTTTTATTATTGATATGTACTAACACAGCAAAGGATAAATCACTAAATGATCATCTCCTCGCTAAAATAACTAGTGTAGTAGAATGTTCAGTATGTTCAGAAATCATGAATGTTCCCTTTATGGGTTCTTGTGGACATACATTCTGTTATGAATGTTTAAAATCATGGTTTACCAATAAAGTTAATTGTCCTACTTGTAGACAATCCTTTGAATATCCACCAGTATTAGATGTTCCCTTAAAGGACATTAGCCGAAATATTACTGATCTAATCATAGAAACGTGTAATGATAACACAGAGAAACAAAGGATGATAGAAAGTCGTGAAGAGTCTATTGATGTCTATGATAAAGATTACAGGTCCAAAACATTATTTGACGATGTGTTTGATTTCACCCTCACAGTAATAGATAAATCAGATGGGGTTCCCAGATGTGGTAATTGTCATTGGGAAGCAAATGGGAGTGTTTGTTTACATTGTGGATCAAGGTTTCGCATGGCTAATGGACAAGAAGAATATTTTGATTCGGCTGATGAAGCTTCTGAAGATGAAAATAGTGAAGAAATTAATTTGTATGGCAGGGAAGATGATGTTTATGATAGTGAGGATAGTTTTGTTGATGGACGAGATTTAGATGAGATTCATGGTGATTTGACTAATGATGCCGAAGATATACTATCAGATGTGGATAATAATAGTAATAGTAATAGCAATCGAGGATCTTGGCATGGGTTTGATGGCGAAATAATAGATCTACTGGATAGTTACAGTGATGGTGATTTACATAGTGCTATAGATCAATTCAATCGGGCCCCCATCGATTTATCTGATGAGGATCGAATGGAAAATGCTAATAACGAGCATAATGATGATTATGATGACGAAGATAATGATAATGGTTATCGACAAAGAAGAACAATCCAAATAAGTGATGATGAAAGTGATTAAAGTTGCAAAAATGTATACTATATAGGCTGTTGTGGGTCGTGTCTTGAACACAAAGTCCACTAAACTAATACCAATATTCTCACCTCATAAAAATTTTCTTTCGCGCCAAAAAAATGATGATTTCTATTGGTCGGTGAGAAAAAAAATCTCAACTTCATTAAAACTACAACATTATCTAATACTTTGTTTATAACAATTAATAATGGCCCCTAATCCTCAAAGAATTATTGAATTACAAAAGAGATACCAAAACTCTAACCAAAAGTTATGGTTAAGAGGATCTAAATCCAAGGCTTTAGTTTTCCCATTCTATGCTTTATTCACTGTTTCCACTGCTATTCCATTATTCTACGCCGGTAGAGGTGTTTTAGGTATCAAAGATGAATAGATATAAAAGTTAGCATTCTAATTTAATATTTTTTATACATTAATAACAAGGAATAAACGATTTTTGAATGAGAGATAGTAGAAAGAAGGAAATGTGGAGTGTATGGGATTAGGCACATAGATTTAACACTATAGGTTAACTCAACATAAAGCTGACTATAATTTGATTTTCATTGGCTAACGTCGAATTATTTCAGCTACAGTTTAATCCCAAACTTCAGTTTAATTCCTCTCCAGTTTAATTCCTCTCCAGTTTAATTCCTCTCCAGTTTAATTCCTCTCCAGTTTAATTCCTCTCCAGTTTAATTCCTCTCCAGTTTAATTCCTCTCCAGTTTAATTCCTCTCCAGTTTAATTCCTCTCCAGTTCATCACTACTCTACAAATTCTTATACTCTTTCATGATTATACATTAATTTGTCTATGCAACTATTCTAAATGTTTCAAAGCTAAGATTACTTGATAAATACCATATGCACCAGGGTCTGGTGGGAACACAGTCTTATCTTCTAATCCACCAACATAAGTAGCTCTACCTAATTTAGGAGCTAATTTTCTGGTACCTTCAGCAGAATCTTCAGCAACCTTGATGGCTTCATTAATGTTTAAGGTTTCATTGAAACTTCTAACAAATGGGATTAATACATCCATAACAGTTCTATGACCTTCTCTAGCTTTGGTGAAATCTTTCAAGGTCTCAATGGCTTCATCTAAACTCTTAGCGAAAACCTTATCGATAGAATCACCTGATCCCAAGTTGTTTTTTGTGTGGTTCAATAAAGATTTAACAAAGATATACAAAATAGCACCTAAAGTACCACCCATATCATTTGATAAGATTGATAAAATCTTAGTCAATACAGTTATTACTGAACCTTCTTTAGCAAACCCATCTTTGAGAGCAGCTAAAGTAGCATTAGCACCAATTTCCAACATTTTACCACAGTCACCATCACCCATCTTGGTATCCCATTCAGTGATTTTTGGTTCCCATTCAAGTAAATTCTTAGCACCAGCTTCTAACACTTTACTTAAGGTGTCAGGGTTAACTTTAAGATCTTTAGATGTTTCAGTAGCAAGTTCTTCATAATGATCGAATTTTTCAATCATTCTTGATTTATAGTTGGCTAAATCAGAAGAGTCTTTATAACTTGGCCAGTTAGTAGCAGTAGTTGGAGCATCAAAGATCTCATAGACTTTATCTTTAGAGAATTTACCAATAGTAGATTTAGTGACATTAAATAAAGTAATGGTGAAAATTGGAGCATTCAAAGAAGTAACAAAGTTTCCAGCTAAAGCTCTAGTAGGAATGATACCATAGTCTTGATCCAATTGTTTAACAGTTTCATAGATTAATGCTCTTTCTTCAATGATTGGTAAACCACCTAAGTTATTGAATAATAAAACAAATTCATCAGAACTATCATATTCTAAATAGTTTCTGGATTCATCTTTCTTGTCTAATAAAAGCTTTAATAATCTTTGGATCAAATCTTCGTTAGAAGGAACTTCAGGAATTTTAAGGAAACCTGGTTCATTGTGAATACCTAAACCAATTTCAATTTCATTTGGATCTAATTTACCATAGTCAGAATCGGCTGGATGACCAGGAATATGAACATGATCTAAACCGGCATTAACAGAAACAATGTTCTTATTAACTTGTTGACCAAATTCTTCCAATTCATTTAAAGAATAAGAAGTATCTAAAGCAGCAGAACCTAACATCTTGATAACAATACCAACCCCGGCTAAAGTTCTTCTACCAACTAAAGAGTTTGGTGATTTACCAATAGAAACATCATCAGTACATCTAATTAACTTGATTTTATCTTTACCATGTCTAGCAATTAATTCTTGTTGGGCCATACCAAAGTATAAGTTATCACCAGTATAATTGGTAACAATTAAAATTGTCCCCTTATCACTATGAACCACTTTTTCAGCAGCTTCGATGTTTTTGAAATTAGGTGAAGCAAATACTTCCCCTTGAGCACAAGAGGTTAACATACCATCACCAACTAATCCAGACCAACCTGGTTCATGACCAGATCCACCACCACTAATTAAAGTAACTTTGGCAGGATCATGTTTGTTATTATAGATAACCTTTTCATTAACCAATGCTGATAAGTGATCATTGGTACAAATGTATCCCCTAACACAATTCTTAACTAAATTGGTAGGATCTTCTGGTAAGAAATGTTTAGTCATCTTTTATTGCTGAAAGAAAAATTTCGTTGCTACAGTTTATAAGTGAAGATTAGTGTGGTTTATATATTTAATCCATAACTTTTTTTTCGGGTGAGATATTCGGCATGATTGCTGTTTTCCGTCATATACTCCTCTCTCGTTGCTTTTTCTCTCGGTCGACTGCGTGTACTACCCTGCACTAATCTCCAGAAACCAATTCGCAGTTAAGGGGGTCAGTCACAGCAAATATATTACAACAGGATATATAAATCCCTTTTGCGCCTTTGAGAAAAAACTCAATAAACCAAAAAAAAAATTATTATATAAAATAAAACATAGTTTATTTCTAAAATAATCAATCATGGGATTAAAAATTGTTATTGGTAGTGATCAAGCTGGTTTTGAATACAAAGACCAAATTATGAAGGATTTAAAAAGCAATTCAGCTGTGGAGTTAGTTGAAGATGTTGGGGTGGCTAGTAACAAAGACACTACCCCATACCCATCAGTTGGTATCAAAGTAGGTGAATTGATCAAAGAAGGTAAATATGACAGAGGTATCTTGATCTGTGGTACTGGATTAGGGGTTGCTATTAGTGCTAACAAAGTTTCTGGTATCAGAGCTGTTACTGCTCATGACAGTTTCTCTGTTGAAAGAAGTATTTTATCCAACAATTGTCAAGTCTTATGTATGGGACAAAGAGTTGTTGGTTTAGAATTAGCCAGAAGATTAGCTAAAGAATGGATCACTTATACTTTTGATGAATCCAGTGCTAGTGCTGAAAAAGTTAAAGTGTTATCTGAATACGAATCTAGTTGTTAGATATAAATGTGGGGGTGATTACCAATTCTATACATTCCCTCCGCCTCATAGAATATACATTCTTGGTTAATTGTATTACTTTTCTGTTTCTTTTTACTTCCCCTCTAACTATGCCTATATTGTATAGTTGTAAACTATTTATGACGTTAACATTAGATCATACTTTGATGGTTGATTGGTAATAGACGTATATAGCATGTATCGGATGAGAGTGTAGTGTGTAGTGTCCGTCTCAGAAAAACTGGAAGAATTTATGGAAAAAATCGGGTCCGATGAGATATGCACAAAAGACGACACAAAAATGAAGTCTGTTCTAAAGACCGAGAGAGGCTTTAAGTAAAAAAAAAAGAAAATAAAAAAAAATACCAGAAAAAGAAAATATTGTTTGGAATAATCCGCCTTTTGTCTTAGTGTACAGTTGATTGCACCGAAAATAAAATTACCGAAGCGACATTTTTTTTGATGTGACCATCCAAGAGGAACCCCGTTACTCTTGAGCAAATTGCTTTTAGCTTTTGTTGATCTAGACCTTTTCTTGTCGATCTTTTGTGGGTCTAAAGTCAAGGGGGGCTTGGTTTCTTT
The DNA here is from genome assembly GCA_030573955.1 of Yamadazyma triangularis. Lineage (NCBI taxonomy): Eukaryota > Fungi > Ascomycota > Pichiomycetes > Serinales > Debaryomycetaceae > Yamadazyma > Yamadazyma triangularis. Next base: position 231,319 of record JAJMEC010000003.1, read on the forward strand.
TATTACAAGATCTATTTTAATTCTCTTAGGACTAGAGGGGGATTGTCGTTGATGACAGAATGATCTTTTATAGATCCTCCTATGATGGAATTCTTAGTCTACGCTGGATGTGTATTTGTCTTTGTAAACTTCTAGAGCGCTTTAGTTTGGTATCTTCTCTATTAACATTTAAGCTGAATGTTACTTAATGTCCCCCCGCTAATGATCTAAATTTGGTATATCAGTGACAATAGTAGATAAGAAAATCATTATTGTGGAGGAAGAGGAGATTATTGAGGAGTTCCGAGGAGATTAAATGATTAAACCAAAAAAAAAAGAAGAATGAACTACACCAAAATAACTTTACGGTAACAGAGACATATCCACAAATTTTTATAACCTCATTATATTAAAACTATTTATCATGCATCAAAAAAACAAATGCTAAATATATATCATTAACCACATTAATTTAATAAATCCATATCGTCCATAACGAAAACTTTCATGGTTTGGACTTTTGGATCAAAAACAATTTCTGGAGCTCTGGTAGCTTCTTCTAATGGAACTCTGTGAGTAACAAAGTCATTAATCTTTTTCAATTTACCACTCTTGATTAAGTTCAAAATTGGTGGCCATGAATCGTGGTATCTGTTAACAAATTTAACATCAACTTCACCAAAACTTAATGGCATGAATGGGAATGCATCAATTTCATTAGAAGAGGAAACACCAACAATCACTAATTTACCTTTTCTTCTGACAACATAACCACAAGCATTAATAGATGATGAGATACCAGTACATTCTAAAACAGTTGATGGCATATCATATTCAGTTTCACCAAATAATTTTCTAATGTTTTCAGCATTTTCTTTACCAGATAAGTTTGGTTGAATTCTGTATGGAACGATAGATGGAATTAATTTTTTACAGTAGTCTAATCTGTCTTGGTTGATATCAGTGACAACTAATGGGAAAGCACCAGCGATATCAGCTAACATAGCAGTAGCTAAACCAACTGGACCACCACCGGCAACTAAAGCTGGTTTACCTAATGGTAAATTGTCAGCTTGTTCGATACCATGGTAAGCAACAGAGACAACTTCAGCTAATGCAGCTTCTTCGTAACTAACTTCATCAGGAACTTTATGAACAAATTTAGAGTCCATGTTTAAGAATCTTTGGATTGAACCATCAGTAACTGGCATACCCAAGAATTCAACATCTTGACATAAGTTATAGTTACCGTTCATACATAAGAAACAAGAACCACAAGGAACTTGAGGTTCAACGGCAACTCTATCACCAACCTTAATAGTCTTGTTAGCGACTTGAGAACCTAATTCGATAATTTGACCTGAGGTTTCGTGTCCGATAACCAAGTCTTCATTAATAACTAAGTCACCAATACCACCTTTTTTCCATAAGTGGATATCACTACCACAAATACCAGTACATTTAACATGAATTCTAACTTCATTAGGTTGTAAAGGTTTGATTTCATTTTCACCTAATTTGATGGTGTGGTCTTTTGTGACCATTAAACATGGGTTTGGAATATGATCCCATTGAGTTTTACTTTCTTGAATTGGAGCCATTATTTAATATTATTTAGAAAAGTCAATTAAAATTTTATTAACTGCTGATACAAAAAAAAAAATCAAATTTCCTGGTATAATCCAACGTATTTATACTTTATCTAAAGCGGAGCAAATATCGGTTACCCACATATAAACCAAGATTCAAGGCGATCAGCAAAAAAAAAATTTGCATTAAAATGGTCCCCACCCAATCTCCGAAAACTTAGTGATGGATTATGCGCGACATTCCGAAACGACATTTTTCAGCCAAATTTCCTTTTCTGATATGAGCATTGGTGTCACACATTATGGACAACAATAAATATTTTTTTTTGTTCTCGGTCGTTAAAGTTTGTAGCCGTCGGCAATAAGTGCACACTGGAAAAACTTTCTTCAGTAATTTTCGGAGGTCCGCGAAAGCCCTGTTTTTGACTGTTTTGGATCGGAACGACATCTGGAGTTAAGGAACTGTAAGGGCTCGAACTAGTTTCAACCGTTTTTTTTTTTTTTTTGGACCCTTCGGATTTAGGTACAAAAGTAACTGAAATATTCGGAAAATTCCACAATTCCACCGTTATATGTCGGAGACCCCATTATGACATATTGTATTCCACAAATAAGGCGGGTTCCTGGAATCGATTTATTTCTTTTTCTTATTTGGTCTAGGTGATATTTGTGTCTTTTTTTCGGTGTTTAGTTTTTCCGTTGACTTTGAAATTACATCATTTGGTCTGGAATTCAGCTTATGAGTTATGAGTTCATTATTTACTTTTTCCCGCCTCTTTTGACTATGGTCCGAAGTACTATATGAATTTTATTGGAAAAAAAAAAACGTTTTTTTTGTTCTTTTTTTCTTTTTTTGTCTAGCAAAAAAACCTTTTAGGTTCTAAAAGCATCTCATCTCAGAAACTAACCATATTTCGGTGTGCGCCGATGATATTTCTTCTCAACGCTACAAATGAAGCGTTAATAACCCAGATAAACATGTAGTGGTGTTGTAATTTCTAAGCAATTTATTTGCCACAACAGCTACAGATCATTGCCACATGTTTATTGCCACATGTTATTGTCACACTTCATTGCTACACTTCATTGCTACACTTCATTGCTACACTTCATTGCTATCAATTATAGATCAAATAGTTCTTGGAACTCATTCACAATCAAGGACTTAAGAATTCAATCTCTACATTCGCTCTCCATTATGGTGGTGATTGCTATTGGCATCATCTGTTAAATCAGGAGCTTTTTTTTTCGACTCTAACCAGTGCGATAGTCGTGTCTCGCCATTGACCACACCAAATCAAAACCATAGTGGACAATATTTACTATGATTCAAAATCTACCTGAAAGACAGATAGATCGAATAATTGATCTTCTTCCTCAACAGGAAGTAATAAACTTAGCATTAACAAACTTTAAATTCTACAAATTATGCATGAAAAAATTGTATCGATCAATAACTATAATTCCTACTAGTAAATTGAGTCAAAATGATACAAGGAAGACCAATTATCAGGATAGTAACAAAACCATAGTTTATGGACTCAAAAATAATAGTAATAATGTTATCAATCTCAAATTGATTGAGGTCAGATTACAAGTTTTAAATCAAGCTATACAAATAAACCCAGAATTAAATGATTATATTAAAGACATCGACATTTTTGGGGAATTTAATCAAGCGGTTAATAATGAAATCCATAAATTGTTAACGTTAGCGAAAGGAGCAAAAGTATTTATTAAAAATGAAAGGTTAAGAAAGTGGGTTAAAAAATATACTGAGATTAATTCATTGGTTATCGATTATAGTGAAGAATTATCTAAAGATATTAATGAAATCCAATTAAATTGTCAACTTCCCCAACATTTTATCGATTTTAATAAGTTTGAATCGATCTTAATTGATGATTCAAAATATGATGATTTTTTTAAGTATTTAAATGAACAAAACTTAGTCATAGCTCCTAAGGCCATTAATATTAAATGTGCTCATAATATTAAATACCTTGATTACATAAATTTTGATAATATTAAGCATTTACAAATCAGCCTTGGGTGCAATGAATCAAATTGTGATAAAGAATGCATTGATGATTTTCTTTCTATATTGGCTGACATCATCAATTGGTCCCAAATAACCAAATTAAATATAATTCAAACTAATCCCTATAACCATAGAGATAGTGAACAGATTGATATTTTAGTGTTGAGATTTCTTCATAAATTAGAGTTCAAGAAGCTATCATATTTGTTCTTTAAGTTCAATACTCCAAAAGATGGAATTATTGATGATGGCTATGAAGGGAATTACTTAAGAAAATTGAGTATCTATCATAATTTATTAATTAAATTGATTAACAGTTTCAATACTCCAAAGATAAATTTGGTACTTTATGACTTTTTAGATGTATTGACATGTTATGAACAACCGATGAATACTATGATGTGGAATGGTTGTAAATGTAACTATTGTGATCACCATTTACAATTAATTGATGACTTCATCATGTTTCATAAATATTTCAACAAAGACGAGAAGTACTGGAAAGATTTAAATAATTCAATAGTATTGAGATCATTATCAGAAAATTTTAAACAACGATTCTTGGTAAAAGATTATTGGTCTATAAATTCTTTTCCCCTACAATATGTTGATTGGGACCTCCATAGTAATGAATTTTCTCCTATGCCTTTACAATGTTTGAATACTGAAAGCTACAATCAAAGTGAATTTGACGAAGATGATGATGTCTTTTTTGATGCCGTAACATTCAACTGTAAATATGAACCAAACGGGACACAAAAATCAATATTTAATACTTTAAGTAAATGTTTGATTCATTATATGGATGATTTAAACTTTAGAGTTATCAATTTAAATCGTGGTGATGCTGAGAGTATGTTTTTAACTATTGATGACTTAAATGATGGTGATACCAATACAAATATTGTCGATTTATATACCAACGGATTTGTTTTTTGTTTCGACCGAGAATTAAATGGAACTAATTATTTCATAAATTTTTATGACAACTAGACGATTACTCGGTCATAAGTCCGATCACCTTTGACTTGACGTCTCGACCCTTTTAGGACATATAGATTCACTAAAATGGTTGGGTATACAACATAAGCCCAACACAAGTCCCTTAATTATTGGCTGGGATACTACGTTGCTTTCCTCGGAACACCCTTGTATTAAAGTGCTACTGTCTATTAAAAAAAAAATAAAATACATACCCACTTAATTCATCGGATTTGTTTTTCCTTTTTTTTTTTTTTTTTTTTTTTTTTTTTTTTTTTTTTTTTTTTTTTTTTTTTTTTTTTTTTTTTTTTTTTTTTTTTTTTTTTTTTTTTTTTTTTTTTTTTTTTTTTTTTTGTTGTTTGCTCTTTTCGCCGTAAGGTTGATACTTTATCTTACAGAGCGAACCCCTGCCAGATCATTGGGCATTTAACTTATTAGACGCCATTTCTCATGTGCATGGCGCCTATTGAGGGAATAGACTACAGAGATCCAGGTTTCCTGTCAAGGAACCTTAAACTCAATTCAAAGAGAAAGCGGGTGTTCAGATTCCAGAACAGGAAACTTAATAATTAAAATAGGAACAATAAAACAGTCAGTAACGAGAAAAACTCTCAATAACAGCATGAGTTGCATGCCTCCACAAAATCCGTAACCCACCATTGCCGTTCAGCAGTTAGGTTTTGATAAACGGTTATAGATTAATAAAGCAATGCTAGTATTAGTTAGCTTAGACAGTTCTACAAACAACTATTGTTTGATAGGATTATTCAATCAATAGTAATATACAGTTTTATAATTGATCTTGATAAGTAACTTAAAAAAAAAAAAAAAAAAAATTGATGCCTACATTATTCGTCAAAAAAAAAAAAAAAAAAAAAAAAAAACCGTTTAGGAATCAAGCATTACCCAAAAAGTAATCGCCTAAATCTTTATATTACAAAAATGCGCTTCTTGCATAAGAATAGAAGCATTGCCATCCTATTATGACCAAACACTTGAAGAAGTGGCCTTTAACATTCGTGTAATTAAGGCATTTCGTTTATAATTAAGGGGACCAGTCAAAGGGTCAATTAATTAGACGAGAGATTTAACAGGGGTTTGGAAACATTTCCAGGGTTGAAAGAATAAAAGAAAGGATAAACATGATAGGGTCATTTTAAGGGTCGTTTTAAATATATTTAATCGTAGGGGCCTAGAACCAAACACTTATTAACTATATTATCTTTAAAATAGATCCGTTGATCACCTGGCAAAAAGTAACAATACTTATCGTTAATTAGAGGCATGTGTTATTATTACATTACAAAGGTAGTTTAGTGGTGATCGATGATCACTACAATAAATTTCAACCGCTGATTATTGTTTGTCTCTTAAATTTATAGGGGCTGGAGACCAACTTGCCGCAATAGGTCAATGAATATCTCTGCATGTGCATAATACCTTACATGAAATAATTAAACGGTTATTTGTTAAAAATGGATCTAGAAATGTAATTAGAAATGCTGCTGATACATCTTAAAACGGCAGGGCTATTTATCAAACTGTTTTACAATAAAACGGCGATTTAAGCGATGTTGTTCTTGTTAGGGATCTTGGTTCCTTTCTGGGCTCATAATTTTGGAAACCCCCGATGGAACATTGTTTCCACCTTCCTAATTAGGTTCAGTAAAGAACGAAAACAATTTCAATATATTAAACTAATCAGTTTATTTAATTACTTGAGTTTAAACAATAACAATTTATTACTTTAACAATTGGATCATTTACCTTCCCCTTTATTTACCTCTAACTGATTATTGTTCATATCGTTAACTGTTAAACAGCAGTTTGATGCAATAGTTTCTTTTTCCTTCTCCTCTTGGTTGCCCACCTAAACCCAACAACACTGACAATATCCTGGTAGCTGCTACTTGGAGATCAATGATACCTGATCAAATCCAAATAAACTATTACATTACCTAATTCATAAAAGTGTTTACGTTAAGTTTCAACACGAATCCCAAACGCCGTCTTCAGTATGAAGGAGGTGTTTTATCTTTTTATTTTTTTTTTCTTTTATTTTTTTTTTTTTTTTTTTATTTTGCTTTCCTCTAAAGTTTATGGGGTTGAAAACGGAATTTGCCCAGTAGTTTCCAAAAGTGTTAACCAGTGCAATCAATTTCAGGGATCTACTAAAAAACTTATTTCAAACTGGAATCTTAATTTCATGCAGAATTGTTTTGGTTGACGCACATTGAATTCTTTGTTTATGCTGGTTCCTATTGGCTTGAATTGATCATCCTTATTGTTCTCCTGTATGTAGTTGTTTAGGTTGAATAAGAAACTTGGTGGTAAAGTAACGTATGGATTTTCATTAGATTCAAAAGCAGTAGTTACCTGTGGAGGGACACATAATTACTATAACTACATGAAACCATAGATTTTACACCAAAACTTGTCTTTAAATTGAAATATAAAACTAAAAAAAATATGTTACACAACTATATATAGGATAAACTGAAGATCATTATAAAATTTCATTACTGGGGTAGAAAAAGTTTGCAACTTTTTCTAAAAGGTATAAAATGGGATAAAGTGGATTATTGAGAATGATAAATCTTACTTTGGATTGATGGACTTATTTTTAAAATTTAATTTTGATCTCTTTTTTCCATTAGTGTGAGTTTTGTAATGTTGCATGCAATTATCTTGTCTAGCAAATCTAGCATCACAAGTAGGCCATGGACATGCATGCTTTCTTTCACCAGTGTGGATCCTGTTATGTCTAGCTAAATGACCAGAAGTAGTAAAAGATCTAGAACATACTTTACAAGTATGTTTTCTCTTGATATCTTTTTCTTGTAAGTTAGCACTTGGTGGAGGAGTAGGTAATAAAGTTTTAGGAGAAACACTTTCAAACAATTGTTGATGACCAACTGGTTGATAATAGTATTGTACTGGATATACTGGAGAAGACTGTCTTGACATATGGAATTCGTTTGGTAACGGTATACTAGTTAACAATTCATTAAATGATGGTAATCTAGTAAAGTTACTCTTGGTATTGTATTGAGGTTGTGGATGATTTATGTTTGTATAAACTGGTTTTGAAAACATGATTTCTTATCTATCAACTATGTTTTTATAGGTATATATATATAGATATAATATTAATTTAAGAAGTTTTTATAAAAATGTGGGAAATTATCTTTGCTTAAGTATAATTTCCAATGTGTGTATCAAGTAAAGGTACCACTTTGAAAAAAAAAAAAAAAATTAAATTACCTAAAGGGGTCCCATATGCATCCTGCACAACCACCTAAATTGGTTAGGATATGTGGTTCCTATTTTGTAAATGGCTCGACTAAAGGTTTTTTGCCTTGAGACTACCTAAGCGAAATTCCCCCTTTTTCTTGAAACAAAACCCCTACGGCACAAACAGGTGCCACAGGTGTGTTTTTGTTTTGACTAATGAGACGTTGCATCAAAAAATGCCACCCAGGTCAAGTACCAAGTCCAAACTTCAAATGCCTTATGGTCTTATCAATTGTTTGTATTTGTTGGTAAGAAATGGTCATAATTTTATGATTAACAAATACTGAATTGAATTAAAAGCTTAAGATGTAGGTTGAGTAAAAAATTCCGAGAACAAAGGCTATTTAACGAGAGTTATAGGTTGCATGAAATTTTAAATCTAATGATACAATAACTGAGGCTAGTGAGAAACATAATTTTACATTGGATTACAGAAACCTTAAACTTAGTTTTTGTTACCTAAAGGGAGTGGTTTTTGTCGCCAAAGTATGATTTATATTAGATAAACTTTTAACTTTTTTTAATTTCCTTGTAGTGCTTTATTATAATATTTCAAGTTATGCAAAATATAAACTTTGAAACCTTAATAGGTGTTCTTATTCATGACTTGGACAAATTTTGACTTTTAAAACCAGAAAATGAAAACAATAGTACATTTGCTTTCTTTTTCTTTTTCTTTTTCTTTTTCTTTTTTTTTTTTTTTTTTTATTCATATTTAAGGTTGAATGTAATTGAAATGGAGTTTCAACTCTAAACTCCCTTATCTCCCTTTATTTTACGGATATTGAACCCTTGGATCTGTGATAGTGCATGAACCAGTAAAACCGTTATATATTTTTTCATGTCAACCTAAAATATGCTTTAGTGACTAAAATTAAAAAATAAAATCAATGTACCCATATATATATATATATATGCTATAATACTTATCTCTTACAGATTTATATTCTTTCAGCCTAATGAACTATTCTTGAACACATATGAATGACCTGGAAACTATACTCTTCGGTTATTTGCGGAACAAGGGTTCTCATCTGAGATTTTACACAATAGAAATAATTTCAGAAGACTTGTTTGCACAATAGGTTCTTGCCTAAGGGGAAATTATTCATCCATTATTCGGAACAATAATATATGTACTCTCTTAAAACAGTACAAAGTAAATTAATATCATCAGAGGAAATAAAACCTATTTCACCTATTGCTTTTACAAAGCCATTATTAGATAATGCTTTTTAGGTGAATAAAAGGTCGTTCTTGAAACATAAAGATGCGAAATCACGTGAAATAATTCAACCACTGAATTTTTTCCCCGAACTTGAAAAATGCAGCCAAAATAAATTATAATGTTTAAAAGATACTTGTCTATGGCTAAAAGCATCCCATTTGTACCACTTGTGGCTGAAGGTGGATTTTCATCTGCCATTGGAAATACTCCCTTAATACGTTTACCTAAGGTTTCCGATAAAGTAGGAAGAAATATTTATGCTAAAGCAGAATTTATGAATCCTGGAGGTTCTATTAAAGACAGAGCTGCTTTATACGTGGTTAAAGATGCCGAGAGCAAAGGTTTAATAAAACCCGGTGGAACTGTGATTGAAGGTACTGCTGGTAATACTGGGATTGGTTTAGCCCATGTTTGTAGATCAAGAGGCTATAAATGTGTAATTTATATGCCCAATACTCAAGCTCAATCTAAAATTGATACCTTAAAATTATTAGGAGCCGAAGTTCATCCTGTACCAGCAGTTCCTTTTGATAATCCGGATAACTATAATCATCAGGCCAAAAGACATGCCGATTCTTTAAATAATGCTGTTTGGACTAATCAATTTGATAATGTAGCTAATAGACAAGCCCATATCGAGACTACTGGTCCTGAGATTTGGGCTCAATTAAATGGTGAAGTTCATGGATTTACTTGTTCCACTGGTACTGGTGGTACACTTGCTGGTGTCACTAGATATTTAAAGGAAATAGCTTCTGATAAAAATCAAGTTAAATGTATCTTAGCTGATCCTCCAGGTTCTGTATTACATTCATACATTCAATCTAATGGTCAAGAAATTGTCAGAGGTGGTTCTTCATTTACTGAAGGTATTGGTCAAGGTAGAGTTACTGAAAACTTAAAACCTGATATTGATTTAGTCGATGGGTCTTTAAAAATCCCTGATGAAGACTCTATTGCTATGTTATATCAATTACTAGATGAAGAAGGTGTTTACGTTGGTGGTACTTCAGCTTTAAATGTGGTAGCTGCCATTAAAGTAGCTGAATCTTTACCTCCAGATTCTAATGTCGTTACTGTTTTGGCTGACTCTTGTCACAAATATAGTGACAGAATGTTCTCCAAATCTTGGTTAGAATCTAAGGGCTTATATAATGCTATTCCTGAAAATTTAAGGGAATACGTTTCTTTGCCATAAGTTAATATATATTGCGATATGTCTTTACTCTATACTTGTAACTCTATACTCCGTCACTGTGAAAAATCGTGCGAAGGTCAAATGTATTTGGTGGTTAAAAATTTTTTTTTTGTATGATTTTTGATCACATTTGCATTTGTTAAAATTTGTGTTGATAATAACCCAAAAAAAAACTTCTTCCAACAATCTATTTATAAAACTTAGACACTCAGAGTTGAAATCCCTTTATTTAATATTGACACTTTTACAACAAGGTAGTGAGAGAGTAAACTTGTGAATAAAACTGGGTGTAAAAAAAAAAAGAGACAAAAATTTCAAAGCCTATAAACTATAGATTGCAACAAGATCAAGATCGTAAAATAAGACCTTCCATTCTTTCATTAGCATATTTATACATTTGAATGGAACATCAAATCAATCAAGCGGTGGAAATTGCTTTGAGTGGGACTAGTGATCCCAGCTTAAAGAATCAAGCCATTGATTTTATCAATCAAATAAAATCGACACAAGAAGGATATCAATCATGTTTAAACATTTTGCTTAGTAATAGTTCAATAAATGAACAATTTAAATTCTTTATATTTCAAGTCATAGAAGAGAATTTATCTAAACTTACTCAAGAAGATATTTTAGATTTAAATAGAAAATTATTCAAATACGTTGAATCATTAATTTCATCATCAATTAATGAATCCAATTTTTTAAAGAATAAATTCACAGAAATCTTATCCAAGATATTCTGCTTGATTTATTTAAACGTTTATCCTGATTTCCTTAAAGATTATCTCCAATTAATTGAATCAAATAATAATATGGCTATTGATTATTATTTACGGCTATTAATCTCTATTCATCAAGAAATTGGGGATAAATTAATATTAAGATCGAAGGAAGAACAAGAAAGAAATACTCTTTTAAAGGATCAAATAAGAGTTAATGATATGAATTCTTTAGTATTAAGCTGGAATAATATTTTAAGAAATTCTATTGAAATTTCTAGTGATTTGTCAAATATATCTGACTTTGATAAATCTCTTGTTAGTAATTCATTGGAAAACTGTTTAATTGTTATTGGTCAATATGTCAATTGGATGGATATCAATTTATTTGTTAATAATGATTTCTTTAATATGATATTCCAAGTTTTAATTAAAAATTTTCAACAAAAAAATCAATGTTGTTTAACAATAATTGAAATCTTGAGTAAAAAAATGAAACCAGAGAATAAACTTCAATTAATAAGTTTACTCAATATAACATCGATTTTAAATGATTTAAACTTTGCTGATGCTGATTTAGAATTCCTAGAAACTTTAGCCAAATTAACTAATCAAATTGGTTATGAATTATGTATTGTTATTGAAAATTCCAATTCGAATGAGAATTTAATTAATGAATGTTTGAATCAATTTCTTTATTTATGGCCATTTATCTTTAACTTTTTGATAAATGAATATGATGAAATCAGTGTACAAGTTTTCCCCTTCATTCAATATTACCTTATCTTATCTAAAAAGTTGGAACAATTAAGCGCCAATTATGAATTATTTGAGAATTTATTAAATAAAATAATTTTGAAAATGAAGTTTGATAGTGAAGATGATGGAGAAGATATGGATTCTGTTGATGAATTCAATGAATTTAGATCAAGATTGAAGACTTTCCAAGATTCTATTGCTATTTTTAAACCAGACTTATATTTAAATGTTTTACCAATGATCATTAATCAATCAGTTTTCGAAAATGTTGAAAATGATTGGAGAAATTTGGAATTGGGACTTTATGAATTATCCAATTTTTGTGATTCCATTAAAAATAATTTAATTAATTTACCTAAAAATCAAATTACTACTTCAAAACCATTTGAAATTTTCACAAATTTTCTTATTAAATTAATTAATTCTGATATTATTTTGAATGTTAATCATAATATTATTCAAATTAATTTCTTTGAATTAGTGATTAAAAATTTTTCATCTTTAAATAATGAAATTAAAGGTGATACTTCATTAATTTTGAAAATCTTACAACTTTTCACAAGTGAAATTGGACTTTTCAATGAAAATGAAAAAGTTAGAGTAAGAACTTGGTATTTATTTTTTAGATACATTAAATTAGTGAAACCGGTTTTAAATGAACCATCATTTATTGAAGATTTATTGACTAAATTACAACCATTATTGATTATTAAAGCCCAATTACCTACAAAAGACGATGATCTGGATATAGTGGAATTAGGTAATTTTAATAATCAATTATATTTATTTGAATCGGTGGGATTATTAGTTTCACTTTTTGATATAAATGAAATCTTAAAATTAAGATTAATTGATATAATATTACAACCTTTATTTAATGATTTAGAAGGTTGTATAAAATCAGGTAATACTGATCAGTTAATTGTTTTACAAATTCATCATGTACTCATGGCCATAGGGACTTTTGCCAGAGGTTATGATCATGAAACCAATCATAAATATTCCCCAGAAGTTGTGAGTAAATTTTCTGATGCTTCACAAGTTGTTATTATTACTTTAGAAAATTTTTCCAAGTTTGAAACAGTTAGAGATGCATCTAGATTTTCCTTTGCAAGATTCATACCAATATTAAATGAAAATGCCAGTGAACATTTAAGTAAATTAATTTCACTCGTTTTGGCATCAGCTAACTTGAAATCAATAGAATTAGTTGATTTCATTAGTTTCATTAACCAAATAATTCATGTGTATCAAAATAATGGTAATATTTACCAATTATTGAATGATTTATTTACGCCTTTAATTAAAAAAATATTCGAAATGTTAGAGGTTAAATCTGATGATGATAGCTTTATTCCTGATATCATTAGAGATAAAAATTCCTTAAAAAAATCATTCTTAAATTTATTAACCACATTATTTATTAATCATCAAACAAGCTTATTAATTACTGAAACCAACAAACAAATATTTCCTGAAATAATTTCTAAAGTCTTTGAATTTGGATATGATTTATCAGAGACGTCAATATCAAAATTAGCCATTGGACAATTGACTAATTTAATTAATGTATTCAATAATGGTAGAATTGTTGATCCTATGGATAAATTTTGTGAAAACTTATTAGTCATTGAAGGTATTGATGAATATCTCATTAACAATTCAACTTCATTATGTTTTGAATTACCATTTAAAACCACTGATTTTGACTTAAAAGATGCTCAATATAGATTGATTTGTCAGGAAATTGCTTTATTATTAAAGACATTACAATTGAAAAAGAATCAAGAATTTTTAACTTATTTGTCACAATATTTAACCGAGACTGGATTGTCTGATGATTTAAAGAATGATTTTGGAACTAATTTACTTGAATTGGACCAAAAAGCTTTCAAGAAATATTTTATTGCATTTGTTACTGAATTAAAGGGTCAATGAAACCAGAAAACCAACCAAAACTAAAATTAATAAGAAAAAAACAAAAAAAAAGAACAAAAAAAAAAGAGAAGAAGCAAAAAGTAAAAGAGAATATGGAGCCTTATATATCTTTGAAACGTATTCTCTACAGATAAATCCTGCATCCACATGTTTTGTATGTGGTCTATAGTACTTGTATATGCCATTTAATTATTTTGTAAATATATAGATTAACAAATACAAAGTCTACTGTTTTATACACAGGACTGAAAAATTTAAATTTTTTTTTTTTTTTTTTCTTTTGTAAAGCGCATCGAAAAGTAATTCAATACAAAAGTCATCTCATAATGGCTGAAGTGAAAATGAATAACGTTGTGATACCTCCAAAAGATGAAGAAGAACTTCAGTTAGAAAAATTAGTATTTGGAGATACGGAGAATTTTGAAAACAGCTTAAGAAAAGCGGACCAATTATTCGATTATTCTAGTGCAGACGAAGAAGAGGAAGAAGAATCATATAGTAGCGCCGAGTCAGATTTAGATGGAGTACAGGATGACGATTTATTCTATATTGATGATGGGAAGGGAATGGAAACCAAGGCTACAGATTCTGCAGGAGAGAGTGATGATATGGAAGTTGATGGAGATTCAGATGTTGCAAGTTCATCAGGATCCGATGAAGAATCCGATGATGCTTGGAACGATAGTGATGATGAGAAGATTAAAGTTTCATTAGTAGCTTCAGATAGATTAAAGAAATTAAGAAAGCGGGAAGCTGACTCTTATGCTAGTGGAAAATCATATATTCATAGATTGAGATCTCAATTTGAAAAGATATATCCCAGACCTTCTTGGGTTGATAATATGGAAAATGAATTAGATCAAGATTCCGATGATGAAATGATACAAGATGAAGATGACACTAATTCCACCACTACTAATAATTCTAATGCAATCTTAAAAGTGTTAGCTTCGAATAACAGATTTACAAGAAGTAAGCAATTAAAGTTAATATCACCAAATAAAATTTCCATAGTCAGACTAAAAGATGCAAATCACAGTCAAAGATCCAAGTCAGCAATTCAATCATTATCATTCCATCCTAGTTTCCCATTATTGATGACAGGTGGATTTGATAAAACATTAAGAATTTATCATATCGACGGAAAAGCGAATAATTTAGTTACCAGTTTGCATTTAAAACATTCTCCAATATTTACTTGTACATTTTCACCACTTGAGACCCTGGATAACAAAAATTTTGTTTTTGCTGCTGGTAGAAGACGGTATATGAGTAAATGGGATTTAAATACCGGAGAAGTTGAAAAAATCTCAAGAATGTATGGTCAAGAGAAATTTCAAAAATCCATGGAAAACTTTAAAGTATCATCAACTGGTAAATACATAGGACTCACTGGTAGTGGTGGATGGTGTAATTTATTGAATGGATTAACTGGTCAATTTATAAGAGGGTTTAAAATTGAAGGAACCATAGTAGATTTTGAATTCAGCCACGATGATTCATTTATTATAATTGTTAATTCAGTTGGGGAAGTCTGGGAATTCGAATTAGACTCAGATCAAGATAACAACAACAACAATAATAATAATGATGATAATAATAATAATAATAATACTAATAATAATCAAAACAAAGCATACACCAAAAAAAATCATGTAAATAAAGTGATCAGAAAATGGCAAGATGAAAGTGGTATAGGTATAACTAAAGTGAAATTAGGAGGTCCTAAAGATCGTTGGTTAGCCATTGGTACTAATAATGGGCTTGTGACTATTTATGACAGAAATACCTTCGGCACTGAATCTAACCCTAAACCAATTAAAACAGTAGAAAATCTTATCACATCCATATCCTCCCTTGTATTCAATGATGATGGTCAATTATTATGTATAGCTTCAAGAGCTAAGAGAGATGCTTTGAAGTTAGTTCATTTACCTTCGGGCTCAGTTTATTCTAACTGGCCCACTAGTGGAACCCCATTAGGTAGAGTCACCGCAGTAACTTTCTCTCCCAACAATGAAATGTTGGCCATTGGTAATGAAGCAGGTAAGGTAACTCTTTGGAGATTAAATCATTATTAATAGTAAGTAATATATGTAGATAATGCGCATAAAGAGTTTAGAAAAAACCAAAAAGAAAAAAAAAGTGAGCAAAAAAAAGTTGTAAATATAATTTTTATTTCTTTCAATAATGGCTATTGTGGGTGTTCCGTAAGTAATGAAAGGGCTAAACCTTGATATAAACATATACTAACAATAAATTTAGAAAGGGACATAGTAAGTACCGTGATCCAAAAACCTTTGAAATTACACCAGCATTATATAGAGTTAGATCTCAATACTTTTGGAGAAATTCTATTGGTCTTTTAGTAGTAGGAGCCATTCCATTAGGTGTCTATATGTATACATGGAATATGTTAACAGCTGATGATTTAAGTGATATTCCTGTTCCACCTATTTCAGACGATGAGTTGTCCAAGTTAAAGAAAGAACACGAACAAAAGAAGAAATAGAGGATCAAGAGGAGGTTTACTTG
>JAJMEC010000003.1:247679-265179 GCA_030573955.1 Yamadazyma triangularis
TTTTATATTGCTTGTTTTAATTCTTTTAAACAGAATAAATGCTTTAAAATGTTTCATCACAAAGATTATTATTATTAATATGAGTTTCTTTTTTTTTTTTTTTTTTTTCTTTACTTATCTATGCACTGAGCCAAAACTTGAAATTGACATATCTTGTAGAGGATACCCTCTATGGTCAAGATGCTGATTATCATTATTTCGATTATGCGAGACTTGGAGTCTATTATTACCAACACTCAGCTGATTTGAACTATTTCTGCTTCTGTCAAAAATAGATACACCTCTCACGGGATAAGGGGCCGAAGACGATGTAGAAGGTGGTGGCATAAATGAATTAGGACTTCGGACTGGATATGGTATATCTTCCCTCTTCACATCAAGACCTCCACTGAAGGATATATTTGAAGGAAGGATTGAATTAGAATCCGAAATGAATTTGGTATCATCAATACCAGAAGGGGTTTGATCCAGATATTCCGAAGAAGCTTCAGGCTCTGAAATAATTTTCAGAGGTTGATCAAATTGATTGGTGTCTTCAATTTCAGGATTTTGATTAGAAAATGAAAACAGATCAGAGACATTGATTTCCTGATTTGAAATATTAGATTCTACCTCTGGAATTGGAACAACTGGATTATTATACGTAACATCATTATGGTCATTTAAACAATAATCAGATCGACTATGAAGCAAAGATGATTTAGACGTCATTCCTACAGCTGAATCATCAAAAGGATTGTTATTCAAACTGGAATACCGATTATTGCCATAAGATAATGAAGAAAGGGATTGATTTCTGTTTCCAAAAGAATTATATAGATCATGATTTGGATTAGAATTAGTAAGTGATCTAGAAGGATATTGAGGAAGGTGATGATTTGAATGAAGCAAAGATGACTTTGACGCAAAATGATTACTATGATCAGAATTACTATCGCTAAAAGTATCCCTGGAAGAATTTCTATTATCATCGAATGGGTTGGATAAATAAGGATTATGCTTCAAAGAGTCCATTTGATACTCTTCGTCATTAACAGTATCCGAAGACCTACTATACAAATCGTATAGCTTTTTGTTATCATTATAATTAAATTTATCAAAAGTTTCAGTATGAGAATTTAATAAAGGATTAGCCTTAATACCATCTACATCTAAAACACCTTGCTTTAATAATAAATTCTTTGGTTTATGGTATTTCAATACTAATTTTCTGACATTTTCATTAACCACTTGACAACAAAAGATTTTTAAGGATCGGTAACCTTGCTTCCGAACTTTATAAAAAGTTGAAGGTAATAAAATCATGGCAACAACAAATTTAATAAAGAAAAAACACCAAATACAAAATGACAAACAAATAAATGATAAAATAACTGATAATCTAAAATTGGTGGTAGCAATTTCACGAATATTCTTAATAATATCATTAGATGTATCAAAATCAGTAGCATAATATCTTAAAGTCAATATATTAATAACTTGTCTTGGAGTATCAGCAAATAATATTTGTAAAGCCCCGTCTAATTCAGTATAAGTGAAAAATGCTGCCCATTCTAAAAATCCTTGCTTTTGAATCTTATGAAAAAGACAATGATAATTATATGATTTTACCGTATATAAAACTCTAGCAATTGAGTTTACATATACCAATGCAATATTTTTGGTTTTGTAAGTATGAATGGCCCAAAACCAATGATAAGCCAATAAAATAAATTCAAATACAATGCATCCTGTGAATAACCATTTGGCTACAGAATAGGCATAAGGCCTATAATCTTGATCCGACCATCTATGGAATACCAAGATATTTAAACAGGTATAGATATCAATCCCCAACAACGCCCATGAAAGAAATACCAATACCCATTCCCACATATAACCAAACACCGTGCCCCATTTCGTGTTATGGAACCTATCCACATCTATTAAATCAAAGGTAGAATGATCTAACTTATACTTGTCAATAGACCTGTCAAGAGTCTTTTCGGCATTGAAGTGGTTATTTTGTTTCATGGTATTTGGAATCCTATGTTCTCTCCAGGTATGTTAATGAGTTATGGTTGAGGTTATGGAGTCGGTTGTTTTATGATTATATTAACAGTACCAAGTCTTATTTATACCTTCAGCATGTATATGGAGGACAAGACTTAAGTGCTGTAATTAATTCAAGAAGATTTCAATGCTGAGTAGAAAAGTGGTACTTTTTTCTTTTCTTTTCTTTTCTTTTTTTTTTCTTCCTCTTTCTCTTTCTCTCTTCTCTTTATTTCATTTCCTCTTTCGAAGTGTACCTCGCAAAACAACGCGCTGATCTAGATTTACCTTTTGTCGCTAACGACTAAAATCTGAAACGTCTTTTACACTTCTAGAAGGGGCTACAGACGAGAATAGCACACAGCCAAATATAGAGTACTCTACAGAAGATGGTCTATAGCTGCTTACACCGTAAGAAACTAGGTTCAGCTTGAAAGATATGAGTTTAGAACAGAAAGCCAAGAAGTTAGAAAATCGTATAGTGGCACGAGCAAAATTTAACAATAGAGACAATGAAGCACATTTAGTGAAGCACAGAGAAAAAAAAACTAAGACGAGAAGAGTAGAAAAGTAGTTGTCGCAAAAACGAATTCTAAAAAATGCGTGTATATATGAAAAATGGCTATACAGAAGGGATGGGCTCGATGTTTCTATTAATTAACAGGTTGAGAATGTGGATATTATATGAAGATATATTATATATATTATATATATTATATATATTATATATTGTATATTATGTATATGGGGACTCTAATTTTTTTTTTTTTTTTTGTTTTGTTTTGTTCATCTTCCAACTACTGGTAACAACTTTACTATTGTTTCACATCCAATGTTTATACACGAATTTAGTAAAAAAATAATAATAGTGGTCCCTTTTAACCTAATTAGGAAATGTAACTGCAACATCACTTAAATTGAAAGAAAGGGTAGTTCAGACACAAGTGGAGATTAGGGACTTAGTTAAGGTGTTAAGGGTAACCTTCCGGACATATGTTAGTTGCGGTTAAAATGTATAATAAAGTATTGATTTATGTAGGTATATATACAGTCTGGTGGGCAAGGTGTGTGGATATTGATCTTGTGGCGAAGTAATATTAGATTATAGGAACTTGGTTATATTATGTGGTCAGTGGTCATCTATTTCTCTTTATGGGTTACCTATTTGAATTTACTTACTTCACCTTACCTCGGTTATTCTGTTCTTTTCGTTGGAATTAAAAAGAAAACCATTGAGTCATTTAGAGGTAATATGCTTCCAGTGCATATTCACCCAAAGGTTAACTTTATTTTTGTTTTATTTTACCTCATTTTCTTTTTCATTTTTTTTTTTTTTTTTTTTTAAAGCCTACATGCTTGAATAGTTTAAACTAGTTTAAGAACAACGCCCGTTTAAAACCCTATTTTAAATGTATACTATCTCTATACAGACATTCTATTCCCCGTATTTGGCCAATAATTGACTAGCTTCATCTTTTAAATCTTGTTGATCACTATTAGCCAAATCTTTCAAAATATTAATACATGTTGATTTAATGGGAGGTCTATACATAATCAAAAACTGTAATGATAAAAACCCCAACTTGATTCTTACTGGATCAAAACATAAAGATTTGATTCTCAATACCAACTCTTCATCTAAATAAGGCAAATCACTTAACAATCTTATAAAGATTTTTCTATCATTAGCTTCTAAGAAGGGAATAATTGAATCCAATACTTTCCCAGCCCAGATATTATAAATTGGGGTCTTGATAGTTTTAGTTTCCAATTGTTGATTTATTAATTCATTTAAATCAGTCATTTCATCTTTATCATCTTCGTATTTTTCCAATAATTCTTGTTTAATTTGATTTTTAACTTGTGCTTCGTTAAATACTCGTTCACTATACCATTCTTCATTTAACCATTCAATTATTAAATCAATACGACTATGAATATTTTCTAAAAAGAAATCAAATATTGCCAATCTAATCATATCACTTAATTCACCAGATTTATCATTATCAACTGAAGGATCTATGGAATCTACTGATCTCATCCCTCTAGTGGCTAATCTAGTTAATATTACTAACCATGCATTTTTTTTCCAACTACTAATAGCAACTTTGGTTAACTCTTTATTTACACCATTATCTTCTTTATTTTGTAATTCTTCAACATCATCCACATTTTGTTCTGATAATTTAAAGAAATTCTTTATAATTAAATTGACTTGATCCTTTCTATCTTGAAATGATAATTCTTTGGGTGGAGGTAGATTATAAAGATTTGATGGGTTATATTCTATATCTTCATCTACTTCATCTCCATCCTTTCCACTCTTTTTGACTTCCCCTCCATTTACTGTATCCTGTTCAATAGTACCAGAATTGGATATTCCGTATTTATATCTTTCAGAAATTATATCAAGAGCTTTATTCAACCTGCTAGGTTCAGCTCTATTTAATGCTGACAATGTCATCGATATCAAAATATTTTGAGGCAATGTAGCCAAATCGAAATTATTTAAATCATCATTTACATCGGTTAAACAATATAAATTCTTATAATCCAAAGTTTTAAGTCTTTTAGAAGAATTGACAAACCCATCGAATTTTCTCTTTTTAATATTAACATCATCATCGCTAGCTTCGACAATATTCTTCTTCCTTATTTCATCTCCTCTTTGAGTTAATTGTGAAACTTTTCTATTTAAAGCTTGTTGATGATTATTAGGGACTAATTGATATTTAAAACAATGATTTAAAAAGATTTTTACCACTCTATCGACAAATTTTTTACCCAATTTGAATTGTTCAATGGTTTGATAATTGGATTGATACTTGGAATTGGTATCAAAATTCTCAATTACATTCAAAATTTTGGGAATCATATGACTCTTACGTTTCATTAATAATGTCAACTGACTCAATATGGGATTTATCAATGGAATAATCAATATATCCTTATTGAATACTCCTAATAATTTATCCAAAAGACCAAAAGCTTCTTCTTGAACAAATTGTCTTTTAATTAAAGTATGACTAGGATTAACAAAATTTAAACTGAAATGCTTTACATTAGAATTGGATTTTGTTTGATAATCAATTATTAGGATCATAAATTTAATTAACTCAATTTTAGAAATTAAATTCCGATAATTATCATGCTCTTCATTATCTGATGGAGATAAGGGATAAGTGGAATTGAATTTGGAAGTTAAATTGGTTTTCAATTCAGATAATTTCCCCCAAATATCATTACATCCATCATTATCACTTACATATCTAAACACCAATTTATAAACTACTATTGATACATCAATAGTATTTTTAAATATAGTCAAATCATCAACATTACCCAATATAATTAAACTATCTATAGTATCCATAGCCAAATCAGTTCTATCAGCCATGTTCATAACTGATTCATCACTCTCAAATGCATCTTTTAAGAATGTAGAGCACCATTGTTTAATTGATATTTCTGGATTGTTAACAAAGTTAAGTATTTGTCTCAATACTTGAGGAAACATCTCATGATTGGAAAAGGCCAACTCTCGTGCCTGGTCTAGTTGTTTTATTATGTCTGGTGCTGTTAACATAGACATTTTGTAGATGTGGTCAATGCCTTAATTGGTCAGTACCAGTTTATGTACAGTGTTACGTGAAAGAAATGAAGAAGATGTACACAGTTTTTTCTTTCAGTTTTGAGAGTTTTACCGCGACCAGGGCTGTTACCCGGCAACAAGCTTAGCAAGAGAAGTTGCAAAATAGAATCAATAGGGAAGAGGTTGAAGAGGAAGTCATAAAGAAAATTGAAAGAAAATGAAAGAAAATGGAAGAAAAAAAAAAAAAGATGAAGTTTCCAATAAATAATCCATTTATTAACTAAAGTGAGTGAAAGAAATATAGTTGGAAGTAGAAAACCCGCTATGTAACTACGATATTGAATAATGAGAACCACCTTTTAATCATCTTTAACAGACATAATAATCAACTAAACATCCCCTTAAAAGAGATTTTTTTTTTCAAACTTCTGTTTCATTCAAGAAATTTCATTCCAGAAATTTCATATTCCAGAAATTTCATCCTTTCTACTTCCTTTATCGTTCTAGCTTAATTGCATCAACTTGGAATGAAATCTAATTAGAGTTTATTATGGGCGTTGGCACGACCAAGCTCGATTTCAAAATCAACATTTCAAACAACCATTTACGAGTTGACAGAGAATTCACTATTCACGACCAATTGGTGGTTTTATAATGCTGGCATTTAATTCTCCTGCTATTAATGATAATGGAGAATTTATAGATCAGGATACTTCACCAAAATATTATGGTATATCGGGGGAGAGTCCGTGTTTAAGAGAACTAAATTATGGTCAAATTCTTAAAGAAAGATCATTGTCTCAAAAAGAATACGTTTCACTAAACCCTATTGGGCCACCTGATGTACTACATTGGGGAAAATATTCTGGATCTAAATCTTATCAGCTTATGGAAGATGACTTTAACCCTTCGACAAAACAATCAAATGAATCCAAGAATGAAGATGGTTACATGGGATATTATCATTTTGTTAATGGAATCCATCATACCAATGATCTTGGTAGTATAGAAAACTATATTTTTTCCAATTTGGGAATTAAAAATGTCAATGATGAATTTTACTGGAGTCATAAAGATTCATCCAATTCTTATAGTTTTGGAACCAATAAACATGAAGTTATTGTGACATTTTGCAGTTATAATATTTTCAACAAATCCGAATTTAAAATTAAATATGTCATAACTCCATTATCTAGTTCCAAGAAATCTGCATTAATGATTGATAAATCATTCGCCATCATTCCAAATGATCCTAATGCTAAAATTATTCATTCTGGTAGTTCTTTATCTCCTGATTCCATATTGACCCCTACATTTTGGAATGAACTTAATGCATCCCTGATTATTAGATTATTTTGTCAATTAGATAATCCTTCTTTACAGATCCCTGGATTAGTTAGTCTTAGTGATTTTATAGACACCAAGGAAGATATTCTTTGTGCTATATTGTTATTAGTAAGGTTTTTACATCGAGGGTATCTTACAGATCTTGATTCTAGATATGGTGCTGTTACTAGCTGTACTAATAATAATGGTCCTACTTTGAAAACTAATGTATACCGTAACCGGCTTGTTGATTGTTTGGTTAGATTATGTGATTTGGATATTAGTGGATCTTTTACGACATTTGCTATAAATGAAATCAAAAGAAGATTTAATAATTCTTCAGATGATTGGAATTATGTAATTCTTAGACTTTTGAAATCCCCATTTGGTGAAAATAAAGTCAACGATTTCATTCAAATCATTCATAATCATCTTAAAAATAATAGTTTATTTACTACCCAACTGGGGTTAATTCTTATTGAACAAGTGAAATTCTTAATTTCTCAAAATGATTATGAAAATGCTTTAAAAGTAGCTCAAAAAGCAGTTCAAGTTCTTCCTTTAGATTTTGATACTTGGTTTTATTTTGCATTATGTCATGTATTAAAGGGGAACTATCCATCGGCTTTGTTGGCTATTAATTCTATGCCCATTACTACCAATCAATTGATTCCTACTATTGAAACTGTTTCCGGATTAAATGACAATTATAGTAATGTATTTATGGATCGTATTACCAATAATATGGATCTTATAAATGAAAAAACATTTTTTAGATACTTCCCCGAACCTGTTTCTTATATAAATCATACTTTAGGTATCACAAATGATGCTGAAGTGAAAACTGAAAAGAAACTGAATTCAGCTGAAGGAAGAATGAATCATTTATGGAATGAAATATTTGTTTTCAATCCTAATTGCAGACATCCAATTTCAGGTAATTTTTTCTATCAATCGCCTTTGGCCTGTAAATCGGCCAAAGAGGTATCTTCAGTCGATTCTAATGTTAGAAAACTTTGTGATCATAATTCATTAAAAATTAAATTATCAGCATATTCAGGAAAGTCATCATCAGTCTCAGTTTTAGATTTTGCTAAAAGTTCACCTTGGGGAAGATGCTATGATTTGTTGTCATTCATTGTTGCTAGAATTGGCTGGGATGAAATAGTTAGGCTAAAAGAGTCAACATTTGTTGAAGTTGAGAACCATTTTGATGCCACCAAGAGTAAAGATTATATTGTCAGTAACGATACTAAATCGGGATCATTGGCTAAATGTGAAGAATGGTTACAACAAATGTTTATTATCATTTATGAAGATTTAAAGACATTGGTAACTATTACATCACCTGATAGAAATCAAAATCGAAGTGCATTAGAATGGAGTTTATTGGGGTTAATTGGATGGAACGCTAAATTTAATTTAAAAATTACAATCAGTTCCCTTATGACATCATATCTTGGAAGTATGTATGATTATGATTATAATTATTTTGCTTCGGTTCAATTATTAAAAATTTATGATGAATTCATATTGAGTGATATAAATGAATCAAATATTGATACCATTAATGATGAATATGGTAAATCAATATTTACCAATAAATTAATCCTAAAAGAAAGAGAAAATTTATTTGAAACGTTTTCCCAATCAATATCGGAAGAATATTTAACCTTAGATTTCATTTTATTACTTTTGGCTAAGATGGTTTCTTGGAATTTAAGGTGGTATCAATATGTTCCCAATCATTTAGTCATTAGAGTACTCAATAGGCTTTGTCTATTGCATAGTCTGAATTATATATTAATGAGACTTAAAATTGTTGTCCAGCATAATACCAAACAATCACTGGGTTCTAAATATCAATGGTTCGGTTGGGGATCACCTCAAAAGAATGGTAACAAAATAGAAGAGGATGAGAAACAATTCGAACCCGATGATTCAATCGTCTTATATATGGAAAGAATAATTAACTGGGCAGATAGAATTAGAGAAGGGAAGAAATAAAATAGCATGTAATTATATATTGACATAATATAGATATATATATATATATATATAATCACTGAGTCTTTTTAGCATTGTCTGGGGAATTGTACTTGTTCAATACTTTCTTTCTACTTTTAAGCATATGAGTATATAAGAAAGCAAGACCCAATGGCCAAAATACAAGATTGACAATGTAAAAGTAATAAAGGATATTTGAACAAGTCTTAGCCTCATCAAGAGAGAGGTACATAAGCATCATTTCAGAACCAACACCAATAGGGTACAAAACAATGAAGGCAGTATAACGGGTGTATACTAACCAATAAGGAGCAGCACTTCTTAAACTTGAAGCATGGTAAGAGTATCTAATGATTTCACTTAACCCCCAAGCAATAGAAACAGTTATATAACTCCAATGACCATTGGCAGGACTATTAGGTAAAAATTGAAAAATACCCCATACCACCAAAATTCTAGAATATATTTGCAAAGAAGTAACAAAAACTGATGATCTTACAATCCCTAAAGCAGCATTGATGATTTCAATTACTGCGAGACTTTGAACTCCAGTAGTGATTCTATTAGTCTTTTCATAAGTCATTGGTTGTCCCAAAGCAAGACCCAAGAAAATAGCATTAAAAAGAACTACTGACCATAATGACGTGGAAATGGAATTGTATGCTATTAACCATTTTTTAGGATGTCCGGATTGAGTAGACATTTTGTTGAAATTAAATAAGAAAAATCAGAACAAATAAATATCAGAACAAATAAATATCAGAACAAATAAATATCAGAACAAATAATGATAAATTTTTGGCACTCGCGATACATTCATATAATATATATAAATATATATAAACTTTTTTTTGGGTCAGGCGTGTAACCACAAAAAAAGGTTATTGTTGTTTGACTTTATTAGCGTTTCCTTTCCCCAAAGCTTTCCTTCTCTGTTTAAGCATGTAAGAATACAAAACGAAAAACCCAGGAATATACAAAGAGAGTCCAAACAAACAGAAGTAGTATTGGAACTTATTGATCGTATAATCCAAGGTTAAGTATACCACATAGGGTTCACATAAAAGACCTAAAGGATATAAAACAATAAACGTGGAGTATCTAAGCCAATCCAATACTGGAACCTCTATGCCAGCAAGTTTGAATGCGTAACAAGGATACCTCACGATTTCAGTGATGGACCAGGCTAAACTGAGACCAGCAAAGGAATAGATATGGAAGTTACCTGGAGATTGTGGTACCAAATAACATACATTATAGGTAATCAGTAGTCTGGCAAAGAACTGTAGACAGATAGTAGGCAATGGAGACTTGGTTACACCCAAAAGGGAATGACTGATCTCTATAATAGCATTGAATGCTTGAGTCAATACTAACGCTTTGTGGGGGTAATGGGTATAGTTATGGAACACATAAACACATGAGTTTGTGATATCCAATTGGGGGTAAAAGTAAAATAAGATATCCTGTAAGGTGGTTATATAGATGAAGAACCACAATCCAGTGGAAATGGTGTTATAAGCAATCAAATATGAATGTTTCAAGGACGCCATGGGGTTCAAAGAATAAAGAAGTGGATTGAAATATTTTAAAGTTTTCACGCAACCCCACTAAAAATATACTTGCTTCTGATATACACAAGACTTCTAAAATTTAACCTATTTACAAAACAAAACAAAATAAAAAAAATAAAAATAAAAAAATTATTGGGTATATTTTTTCAAAATCTCTTGAAGACCTAAACTATCATTAGCAATCAAGTTTTGATCCCAATCAACCACTAATGGAGGTTTAAACACATTGATGGAGTCCATAGTATCAGACTTGTTCTCCATCAAATTATTAAATGCTTCATAAATCATCATATATTCCCCCTGGTTAAACATCTTCATACCTCTTGACAGTAAACGATCCAACTCGGCTGGGGTGTTGATGGTGACTTTACCAGTATCATCACAGGTGACTTTGCCCTTGACAAAGGGGAAACAGTTTTGTAATGCCTGTTTGCTATAATTGTCCTTTAAGCATCCCCCAGCAATTGTGGCATATTGGTCATACGTAGGAATGGTATTTTCCATTAAATCAATCATAAATTTTTGTTTGTCATCATTAATCTTAATATCGGCTTGAGCTAAAAGCTTGTATAAATTAGCCAGTTCCGGGACTTTTTTGTTGTGGAATAAAGTCACTATTGCTGGTGAACTTTGCAACGTTTTGAAAAGGGACATCAATTGATAAATATTATGATAAAAAGCAACCAAACCCCAACGTAAAACTAATGGATTGTAATGTTATAACTTGATAGTTTTAGTATTAGAGTTTGGTTTTTATTTCGCGGTGACTAAAAACATGACTTAGTCATTGCCTGATTAATTTTCATTTAGTTGTGTGATTCCACAGTTGTCTGACTAAATAATTATATCCTAATCACTACTAATCCCTCCCCAATGTGTAGGTTTATGATATTCAAAGGGAAAGACCCTATGGTTCTAGAAGACTTGTTAACCAAACCAGCACATTCCATTATAAATCAATCATTTGACTCTAGATTAAGACTTGATATGCATAATCCCGTTAATGGTGATGGGTTTGGTGTTGGGTATTATTCAACAGCCAACCAACCTTGTATTTTCAAGGCTATCACTCCAGCATGGAATAATGTTAATTTAAACAATTTGTCTATGTGTACGGAATCCCATTTGGTGTTTGGACATGTCAGAGCATCAACTCAAGGAGTTTTAGCAGAAACCAATTGTCATCCGTTTTCGTTTGGTAAAATCATGTTTATGCATAATGGAGGTATTCTGTCATTTAATAAGATGAAGAAAAAGTTAATTAATAGATTAGAGGATCAATTTTTTGAATTAATTCAAGGATCTACTGATTCTGAATGTTGTTTTGTACTTTATATTGATACCTTGTATAAGATGGGGTATGATGCTTCTGATAAAAATACTGTATTTACTCATCAAGTACTAAGAGAAGCATTATTAACCACCATTGAATTAATTAAGCATTGGCAAATGGCTATAACTGATGAACCATCATTAATGAACTTTGCTGTGACCGACGGTCAACTGGTGGTTATTAGTAGATATATTACTTCCAAAACTGATGAAGCTGCTTCCTTGCATTTTAGTACTGGATCTAGATTCTTTGAATACGAACCGGGATTATTTAAAATGGAAAGACTTGATCGATCCCAGGACGTTATATTTGTGGCCAGTGAACCGTTAACCTTTGAAAGGAATGATTGGATATGTGTTCCCACTAATACCACCATAACTATAAGTAAGAGTAATTCTATTTTAATGCACCCTATAGAGGATGAATTTTATGACGGTGGAGTTACTGAGAGATCCAATAAGTTGGCTATGAGTAAAGGTTTGATAGGAGGAGTTCCTACCAAAAGACCTAGTACTCAGCTTGAACCCAACCCTGTCTACTAATATCCTGTCTAGTCTTGTCTACTAATATGTGACAATGTATTATAATATTTAAATAGTTGATGATAACATGAATATAATCTTATTTTTTTTTTCCTTTTCTTTTTTACTTTCGTTCTTTTATTCGTTCATTCCCGGTAGTCATTTTATATGGGTGGTGGTAATTAATTAAACCCGAATATTCAATAATAAAGCATTAGTCTAACAACCTCGTAAAACAATTATACAAAAACAAAACCCCATCATAAATATCATAATGTCTAAATTAAATGATTCTAACTTTCTACCAGTTAGCTTTGGCTAGCAGCACGTGTCAACTTAGCACCTTCTTTATCCTTTTTATTGACAAAACTGGAATCATCTTCAACTCCTTCTTCTTCTTCTTCTTCTTCTTCTTCTTCTGACGATGAAGAAGCAGAATCACTAGATAAATCTTCAATATCTTCCTTTTCATTTACAAGAGATCCTGAATCATCATAAAGTGGATTGAACTTTTTATATGATTGACCATCATCATTTGGATCTACATAATCTTCAGAATCATCATTGGTTTGTAAATCTAAATCCATTTTTTTCACTTCGGTTGGACTTATGGTTTCTTCATCACTTGATAAGTCTTCTTCATCAGAAGTTTTACTACCTCCAGTATTCAGAACTTCCAGAGAAGCTGTATTGACCAATTCTTGAGACATGTATTTTGTAAAATGATCATCATCATCTGATTCTGATTCATCACTTATGTTCTTTGGTGATTTGGCATCCTGGTCATCATAATGTTCATAAGTTTCCTTATCGGCATCCAGATGACCATTATCGAATAAGAATCCGGATTTATAACCTGATTCTTCAATAACTTCTCCTGATCCTTCATCAAAAGTATTTGATATATTATCATCATCATCATCATCATCATCATCATCCTCATCACCACCTCCAAGAATTGCATTATATTTCTCTCTTGTATCATATAACACATTACTCACATAATCTTCCCAGTCCTCACCAGAAATCTTTTCATCAATAAGTTCACTTAATGTGTTAGTTGGATACGATTGAATGAATTTAACAACTTCTTCGGCTATTAAGGTTAAATGACCCATATATCCGAGTCGTAATCCATTATTATCATTTTCATACTGGGAACATAAGTGTTGTCCTTCAATAATCTTTTGAGTTATATTACCTCTATCAAATAAATCAATGGAAAGAAATTTATTGAATCCAATATCCATGGAACCATTTAAAACTTGTTGTACAATATCAAAAACAACATTATGTAAGAAATTATTCCAAGGAAATTTGAAAAACATCAATACAATATTAGTAACTATTTGTGTGTCAAATAAAGCAATTTTCCAAACATCTCCAATAACGGGATTTCTTCTAAGTTGTTCTTCTGATAAATTGGCATTCTCATGAGGTTCCTCAATATCGGGATCATAATTAGAATTATGCAAAAGTGAATCTTCATTATCATCTTTAGAATTAAATGAATCTATGGTATCATTAACAAATTCATGATCATGATTATCATTATCATTATCATTATTATTATTACCCTGTCCAAAGCCTTGATCATTGTCACTATCACCATCTCTGGTGGTATCATTTATGTTTCTATCATCTTCTTCATCATCATCATCATCTCCTTCTTCACCATATTTTTCTTCATTAGGTAATAAAATGACTTCATTATATTTGAAACTAATAGGATCATATTCCTTCATTTTATTTCTCAATTCATCCCGTTCTTTAACAACATCATATCCTTTATTGTCATTTAATAATGCCATATTTGAACAATGCAAAAGTTCAGCTATTAACTCACAAATTTTAAATCTTTCAAATCCCAAAGGTTCAATTTCACCAAAGGGAGTTTTTAAATTATTTGGAGTTACTTGGGATTCTCTTTCACTCAGTAATAAATTATTAATATCCGTAATTTTATCACTGAATACTCTTAATAAATGCCCCAAATAAATAGGATCTCTACCAGTTGGGGGATGACTTTCTAAAGTTATGTATAATACTGGCAAAATATCATAGTCAGAATTATTCTTCCTTATAATTTCTATAATTATACCAACACCATTGGCTAAAGCATATCCCCCCTTTAACATAATATCACATAAAGTTCGCATACACTCAAGTGATACTAATTCTCTAGTTAATTCATTAGGCCCAATGGTAGAATTATCCGTAGTGGAATTAGCCGAAATGGTAATTAATGCCTTCAATAAATCAGCAGCAGATGATTGTCTTATTAATGCAATGTCATTATCAACAAATCCATCATCATCAGGATCTAGAGCTCTTATTAATAAAGGAATTAAAGTTTGACCTTGAAGGAAATCAATAATTCCAGTAGAATTATCAGGTTTATCAGTGGAAATTAATTTTAATAAAAAATCCATTAATGGAGGATTAGATAAATGATTCATAAATTTCTCCACTAAACGAGATTGACTATCAATTAAATAATTAATCATTTCATCACATTTCATATCTAATAAGTGCTCCATAATTCTCATAAAATAAGTAGATAAATTGATTGAAAGAGGATCTTTGGTATCTAAAACCGACCACAACTTGTTTAAATTATGGGTGGATTCCATAACGGTATCAGTCAAAGACCACACATCAGCACTTAGTATTTCAGTGGCTAACGTAGCATGCTTGGATCTTCTTTCTTCATCAGTTTCATCATCACTTTCATCACCTGATTGACTTAATTGATCAAAAGAATCTTCATTCTTGGCATCATCGGAGTCACCTTTTTTATCATTGTCTTCATCACTATCGCTATCACTATCACTGCTACTAGAATCATCATCAGTTTTATTACTCTTAGTTTTATTATGCTCAGCTTGGTCAGATACAGATTTATCATCTTTGTTTTTATCTTTGTTTTTATCTTTGTTTTCATCTTCCTTTGTATCATTCTTCTTCTCTTCCTCCTCCTTCGAATCATCATTACCTTCGGAATTGTCCTTCTCTTTGTCTTGCTCAGCCAATGACAACTCATTCATCTCCTTCGATAAATCCTCGGTGGCTCCTTCATTAATCACCATA
The DNA here is from genome assembly GCA_030573955.1 of Yamadazyma triangularis. NCBI lineage: Eukaryota > Fungi > Ascomycota > Pichiomycetes > Serinales > Debaryomycetaceae > Yamadazyma > Yamadazyma triangularis. The sequence goes on from JAJMEC010000003.1 coordinate 263,154, forward strand.
TCAAATAATATATCCAAAATATCATCATCTCTTAAAAATTCTAATAAAATGGAATTGTTACTAAGTAACTCTTGTAAAAGGTCATTCTCATCCAATAGTTTTATCAATACCTTATACTTGGTGTCTTTACTATCATCACCACTTTCCTTATTATTGTTATAATTCTCCAATAGCGTGGATATATTTGACATGGATGAAAACCCATTACTAAATTTCCAAAATGATCCCGACATCTTTCAGTAAATTATACTATGTAATAGATTGGATTGGTTAATAGGGTTGGGCTACTATAAACTTGTCTTGAGTGGGATTTTATGCCTCTTGTGATGTATATATCTTTCCCCGTTCTCAATCTTCTATGAAATTCTTTCACTATGAGTCAGGTTTCCGTTGACTCTTTATCCAAAATAGTGTAATCTATTACTGACTTTCTCTGTCTTAGATGTCGTTTGATTTCAGCGGATTATCGCTTTTCCTTTTTTTTTTTTTTTCTCACCGCAAAATGACCATTTGCACGAACACTTTTTTTTGGAAGAAGAAAAAAGATGCGAAGTTGAAAATTTTTATTTGTCAAACGGGTTTATAATTCTAGATTTACAATTAGTTAACATGTTAAGATCCATTACTACGGGGGTTCCTTTAAGGAGTATAAGAGGCTCTGGTGTATATATGGGAATGGTGATGGGAGCAAGAAGTTTTAGTGTTAGTGGGAGGAACAGTGCAGTAGCAGAGGCTAATAGTGCTAGTGGTAGTACTAGCTCTAGTACTAGCTCTAGTACCAGTACCAACACAAACACCATACAAAGTCCCTTACCTGATATAAAATTAATGAAGTATGATTCTATTGGAAGCTCTAGTCTATATGCTGTTTTCAGATTACATAACATTCCATATTTAGTCACCAAGGGTGATAAAGTGGTGATTCCTGGTAAGATAAAGAACGTTTCTGTTGGTGATAAATTAAACGTTACTAATGTCACCACTTTAGGAACACCTAATTTCACTTATACCAAAGATGACGGCATTGATCAAGGATTGTTTAAATTGACAGCAAGTGTAGTGGAAATAACTCGTGAACCTTATTATGAAGTTTACAGAAAGAAACAACGGTGTAGAAGATTGAAAACGTTTCCTGTGGAAAACTTCCAAACTGTTCTCATGATAAACGACCTTAATTTGAATTGATCTAGAAATGTTGTGTTTATAAAATAGATAAATAGGCAATTGTATATAGTATTATATTACACACTTAGCATTATGGATGGTGGTAGTATCTCTGGTAAAAAGGCATAGTACAATTGGTTGATAACTTCTTGGTATTGTATTACTGTACATACTATGACTATTAATATACTATATTACTTCACCCACCTACTTCATAACCTTCCTGGCATTATACTTCACCATTTGAGCTATCTTGGTATCAGTAAACTTGAATAATGAATCTTCTTGTATGAATTGATGTCTCAATAACTCCAGAGCCGTAGGTCTATGTTCTGGGTTAATAGTGAAACATTGATTGATAAAATCCTTAGCATCATAGGATAAATCTTCAGGAATTGGTGGTGCTAATTTAGTCTTACCTATTTTATAAATAGCACTAATGACTGCTTCATTAGACCAAGGTCTCTTCCCAGCAAACATTTCCAATACCACACATCCTAATGACCAAATATCTATCTTAGCACTATACCCTTGTTTTTTATCTTCAACAATATTATCAATAACTTCAGGTGCCATCCAGAAAACCGTTCCTTGCATAGACATTTCGGCATCATTGACATAAATATCTTGTGATCGTTTAGAAATCCCAAAATCAGATATTTTACACGTACCATTAATTTCAAGTAATAAATTATCTGCTTTTAAATCCCGATGAAGAATTCCATTCCCATGAAGATATTCTAATCCAAGTAATACTTGTCTAGTAATAAACTTAATCAAGGGTTCTTCAAAAGCACCATAACTTTTGATACATGATGAAATTGATCCTCCAGCCACATATTCCAAGAATAAACTATAAGTA
>JAJMEC010000003.1:270179-332276 GCA_030573955.1 Yamadazyma triangularis
TTTGGCCAATAATCTTTATAGTAAGTCATCTCTTTTTGGTTTTGACCTGGAGGATTTGGATCTAGATCTGGATCTGGATCTGGCCAATAGAAACCACCATAGAGGACATACTTTCCATGGATTTAAGCTGTCTTTGGGTTTTAATTGTTCTGATTCCATATTGAGAGATTTGTTTTATTTATTTGTACAAATATTTCATTACTTTCGTCCCGGGTCTATTTCGGATCAAGATTTTACCTTTGGTATTCATTTGATGCTTTCTGTTTATAAACTGATCAAGGGCTTTTCTTGGTATGAACTAGGTGATTATAGAACTTTGGAAATTAAACTTCTGGCTATCACTTCATTTTTCATCCACACTTTCCCCAATACAAACTTGAATGATACTATTATACCCCTAATTGAACATTATGATTTTTTCCCGGAAATGGTTGTTTCTAGTTCTTCCAATAATCATATATCTACCTCATTTAATTCTACCAATCATGGTAATGAATCCATTCCCAACCGACTGCAACCTTCTCTACTAGATAGTCAAATACTTCCAGAAGAGGATAAATATGAACTATTTCATAGTATTTCAGAAATCTTACCTCAATTACATGATCTTGGTATTGAATTTGATCATTCATTCCTGTCAATTTTTAAAACTTTTGTTAATAAAGTAACTGGTTCTGATATAACAGAAATCACTACTGAGGCCGATTTCATTTATTTGAATGAATTTATCAAATTAGTTAATGATCTTGTTGCTTTTGAAAATGATGAATCTCCCAACTCTAATGATAATGATATTTCTCAAGTGGCTTTAAATGTATTTGAATTACATAAAAAATTATCAGTAATTTATTCCAAAGATGTCAATCCTACTTTATTAATGAGAGAATGTATATTTGTCACCAATGAAAATATTAAAAAACTGCAGTCAATAGTGAAAAAATGGAATAGAAAAATATTGGAAATAAGTCAATTACAATATTTAATCGATTCTCCTTGGAAACTTAATTCTTCCACATCACTTGCTTCTGCTACTTTTTCTTGTTGGTATAATTCCTATTATAGATTAACCAAAATGCTGGAAGTTTCTGCTTCGTATAATGATAAAAAAGTTGAAATTAAAACCCTAAATTCCTGGAAACAAAAATTGAATAGTTATGATGATTTACAGGGAAAGTATTTATTCAAATTATGTGTCAAACGGTGGAACAATTGGAAGTCCAAAATCCATTCTTTAGCTGATTTAAATCTGGTTGCTATTAATCATGACTATAAGGTATTAAATAAAAAAGTATTTGATGCTTGGAAGAAGAAATCTGAGAGAAACCGAGTCTTATTTGAAGAAGCCAATGAATTTAATCAATTAAGATCTCAGAGATTAAACTCATTAAGTTCCGGGATGTTTTTCCGCTATTGGTATAATCAATTTGATACTATGATAGATGGAACTGGTCTGTTGTCCCATAAATTAAGAATTTTAAATGATACTAGAGAGTATTTCATAAAGAAAAAATATTTTAATACTCTTAAATTAATGGCTAACTATCAGGCAAGGATAAATCATGTTCGAATCAATAGTATAATACTATTAAAGGAACATTTTTTCAACAAATGGTCAACGAATTTTTCTCTTTTATTGAAAGCCGAAGACTTTAAATCAAAGCAAACCAGTTTTTTTGCAGCAAATTTGTTAAGACATTGGTGTCGTGTTACCGTTTTACATAATACTGCCTCCAAGTTTTATACTGAAAAACGGTTACAACAGTATTGGAAATTTTGGAGTTTGCAACTGAAATCTAATAAATTTAATGATCCAACCTCAACCACCTCCAGTATTAAATTAGCCGTATCTTTTAAGGAATGGAAACTTAGAGCTAATTTACATAATCTCATGAAAAATAACAATTGGAGAATACAAAAACTATTCATGAAATTATGGATTCAAAGAACTCAAAAAGTCATCGATCTTAATCATTTAAGTGATAGTATTATTCGTGATAATCTTTTAAAGAAATATTTCAGTATTTGGTTAGATGCTGAGGAATTCCAAAGAAATTTACCTCTGGTTGCTGATAGCTATATGAAGAAGAAATTCTTGATGCTGATGAAAGATAAATATACTGAAAATAAAAAGCTATTGAATGAAAAATTAAATCAATTTTTACAAAAGCAAAATCATACTTTAGTCAATAGATTACCATTAAAAATATGTTTTAATATTTGGCAGGAAAAGAATCACTTGAGATTTGAACAATCAGCTCAATTGAAAGTGGAACAATTTAACCAAGGTCTAGTGATTCCCAATAGGAAAAGTCGATTTTTGATTACTTGGGTTATAGCTTATAATGATATACAGACCAAAAAACAAGAATGTTATGGTAGATTACAAGTTTTCCAAGACCATAGCCAAGCCAAGTCATTATTTTTTAATAAATGGAAAGAAAACTACAGTGAAAAGACTCATCTTAAAGATTTGGGGACAACTTTCGAATTAAAGATGCTTTATAAAAAATACTTGGTTATTTGGTTCGATAGATATATTAATAAATCATTGTATTTGAATGAATTATGTCAAGAAATGGTTGATCAGAGAGAACTAAAACGATTAAGGGAAATTCTTAGTGAATGGTCTATGAAGTATATTAAATATATCACAAGAAACCAACAAAGTTGTGATATATTTACAAAGAGATGGGAAACATCTAGAATGAAATCTTTGTTTGAACTTTGGGTGTATAAGTTAAGAAATGGACAAAGTCAGAAATCATTTGATAACTTTTTTGATGATAATTCAATGTCTTTTATTGATCAATCTCCTTTAGCTATAAAAAGAATTGAAGGTATTAATACCGAATCCGAACAAGAACCAAAGCCACAACAAGATCTCACAAATGAAAGTTACTTGAATTCACCGGTAAAGTCCCAATTAAGAGCACCCAAAACCCCACAGGTAATTAGTTCTAATAATATTAGTCCTACTCGATTTCAAACCAGTCTTAGAATGAGAGATGAAAAGCTTAAAGCACTAAAAGAACACTATAGTCGGGCTAGAGGTACATCTACAACCCCTGGTATGAATGGTTCAAGAAAACCTTATTCTTTTTCAGAAAGAGTTCCTGTTTTAAGTCCTCCTAAACGGCCTAATTTTAGTAATCTCCAAGTTAAACCAGAAAAGAGTGAAGGAGAAAAGAGTGAAGGAGAAAAAAATCATGAAACGATCCATGAAATGAAGCAAGAACCTATAAATCCCAACACAATAAAAAGTGAACCCAACGACTTTTATCAATTGGATAACGAATCAACCCCTTCAATCCCCTCCCAAAATGATATAGAAACTGCTAAAAGACTTCGAAGAATAACTCCCATTTTTGTCCCAACGGCTGATTATGAGTCCAGACCCAAACTCTCCCCAGTTATCACCATCAAACAACGTAATAGTTTACCCAATTGATGTATTTATAGTGTACCATAGATTGTATATATATATATATATATATTCTAATTTGTGACATAAGCATATAAGTAATCTGATTCTATAATAGGAGCTTGAAGAAGCTGTTTTATAGGGTCAATGGTTTGATTAACGATTACTTCATTTATGGTGTTAATTATAAATGAAACCAATCCTTGGTGTCCAGATTTGATGTGAATAAAGTTTAAAACAGAACCAATTGAAATACCTTCAAACTTGGTAATAGTAGTTAAAAGAGAGTATTTTTTATCTTCAAAAGGAGTTTCAGTGACTATAACATCAAATTTATGTCTAATATCTGGTGATAGTTGCTGGAACTCAGTTTTATCATAAGTGACATTACAATCATGTAATTGACCAAATCTGGTTACTCCAGACATACAAGCAGCCACATCCAAGTGAACTATTTGATCACTAGACCCATTATCAACCAAGTACTCATTCACAGCCACTAAAGCATGGCCTCCAGGGTAATTAAACTTGGAAACAAATCCCATCATTAATGATGAAACTGTAGCCAATACAATTAAACCATACAAGATTATCAAAAGAATGCTATTGGAAATGCCAGACCTCCATCTGCGGTTCAAAGTGGCTAAGCCATTAGCTGCCGATAATGTAAACACGGGGAATGTATACACGATAAACCGCCATTCCTTATGGGGTTGTAATGACATAACACCAATATATAACACAGAAGAAACCAACAAGATCCTTAATGAGTTCTTGGAAGGTCTTTTAACTATGGGGACTTCAGGAGTTTGATAAATGGGGACTCCATCATCAGCAGGATCATTGGTTATCCCCACAAGAGCAAGAATTAGGATAATAGGAGGTCTAAAGATTTGGAATAAGTACTTGGAAAAATAAGCATTAACCGGTTCAACCCCCCATTTCACTGAACCACCATCCATAACATTAAATATAAATGAAGAGATTTCTGGAATAACAAGATATCCCCAAAAATAAGAATCAACAGTGGCAGAGAGGATTGCTCCAAGGATTGATCCAGCAAGCATCAAAAATCCATTGATAAAGAGATCTGATTGTCCAAACCCAAGACTAGACACTACAGCAATAACCACGCCAAAAATCCCCACTTCCAAACGAAATACCACACCGGTAAACGCCATCCAAGTGAGTCCCGTCATATCACCAGCTAATACTTTATTAATACTAAAGTTAACCAAGGGTAAAGCCATGAAATTCGGAAGGGTTCTAGAACTATAATAGAGCAAATGAAACTGGGACATCAATAGTATATAAAACAAGGTTCCAATGGGAGAAGGAGTTCTTTTTCTCCGGGATGCAAAGTCTATTGTATTAATAGTTCTAGCTAACCGTAGTAATTGCCAACCATTTAATGCTCCTATTATACCTCTTATCAAGAACTGAATCCAAAATTGACTTCCAGAACCATCTTTTACCCCCAAAACCTCTGCCGCTTTAACTATAGGCGTCGTTATAGCTGCCACCGTCAAACTACCAATAAAGGTTCTAGGAACCACACCAGGAAACTCATTGTGATCATAGGTATCAATGTTTCCCACACCATAATTGATGATATCATGAATTGCTTGAATATTAAATGACTCTTCGACTTTGGAATAGGGGGAAATCACCAAATGAAAGACAATTACTGCCACCACACCAATAGAGGCCAATTGTAACTTCATGTTGATTTGATTTACCGCGATGGAAAAATAGCTTCTGCTGATGATAGAACGAAATGGTATTGTCTCCGCGCTAAAATTACTTCTGGGGGCGTGACTATTTCTTTCTATTTTTATTTTTATTTTCATTTTCATTTTCATTTACTTCTTCTCTTCTCTAATGAGTGATATTCCTGACTTGGTAGAAGAATTACCTCCAGACACTTCTCAGTTAAAGGCAGAAAACATTGACTTGACGGCGACTTCAAAAGGTCCAAGTACTTCTGTCTCCAACGATAGAAAAGTCCCTATTACCATCATCACCGGATACCTTGGATCAGGGAAATCAACGTTGTTACAAAGAATAGGACAAGTTTCTGATAAAAAATTGGCCATTATTCTTAATGAATTTGGTGATTCGGCAAGTATAGAGAAATCCGTCACTATTCAAGACACAAACAAAAATGAAGCAGTACAAGAATGGCTTGATTTAGGGAATGGATGTTTATGTTGTACGGTTAAAGATAATGGAGTGGTTGCTATAGAACAATTAATTGAAAGTTCCAAAGATAAAATCGATTATATATTATTGGAAACCACAGGTATAGCGGATCCAGCACCTATTGCTAGAATGTTCTGGTTAGATGAAGGGTTATCATCTAATGTATACATCGATGGAGTGGTTACGGTATTAGACGCTGGGAATATTGTCAAATGTTTGGATGACATTGGAGGTCATTGGCATTCAGCTAATAACCATTTGAAATCAGCACAAACCGAAGAAGAATTGATGCCAGAAGAATTGGAACAAGAAAAACAACAATTACAACAAGGAATAACTACGGCTCATTTACAAATTGCTCTTGCTGATACCATTGTTTTAAACAAAATTGATGTTTTGGAACAAGATCCTCCGACCAAACAAAGTAGACTTGAAGAAATCATGAATAAAGTCACCAGTATCAACACCACATGTCCTATACACACCACGAGTTATGGGGATATTGATGTCAAGAAACTTTTGGATCTTCATGCTTTTGAAGCCAATGCTGATAAGATCAATAATTCCAAAACCTTAATCACTAATGATTCCTTCCATGATAACAGAATAGCCACCATTACCGTTTCTTTCCCCTTTTTCACCCACGAAAATCAATTTGACAAATTGGAATCCTTTCTTCAATACGTATTATGGGAAGGTAAAGCCAATGGGAAAGACATTGAGATCCATCGATTAAAAGGAATCATGGTTCATGATCATGATGTTAGAGTTATTCAAGGAGTAAGAGAAACTTATGATATCATTACTGGGGCCCAATTATTGGATTCAATTAAAGAAAATAAATTGGTTTTCATAGGCAAAAACTTAAACCATCAAGATTTACAAAAAGAACTCTTTAATTATATATAAAAGTTGTAAATAGTAAAATGAGAGAGAACAAGTTTTTTTTTTTATATACTATTTTGAAAAATTTTTCGCATTCAAAACGTTATAAGGTGAAGATGAGTGAAACCCCACCACAAGATAAATCAACAGCAAAACCATCACCTCCAAAGAAAACATGGAGTAATCCTGCATTAAGAATGATGGGGGTTCCGAAGTTTTCATTACCATCACGGAATTGGATGATTTTCTGGTCAGTATTGGCAGGAGTAGGATCAGGAATTGCTTATGATAAGTACCAACAACGAAAGATTAGAGAGAAATGGATGGCTCACGTAGAACATTTAGGAAAGGAAAACTATGCTAATGACCGGATTCCTCGGAAATTGACTATATTTATTGCACCACCTCCAAATGATTACTTAGATACCTCGATGATGTATTTCAGAAGATATATCAAACCAATATTAAATTCGGCGGCTATTGATTTTGATTTGTTTACAGAAAATAAACAGGGAGAAATTCGGGCTGCTGTTAGTGATAAAATCAGACTGGTTAGAAAAGCACAATTACAACAACCACAAGCTTCAGAAGTTAAAGCATCAGGGGAAGAAACTAAACTGTATCATGATTTATATTCCCCTAGTAATGTGCTTGGGTATTATTACTTGAATAAGCCAATAACACCAAGAAGAGATGATTCAGTAGATGAAGAGAAGGCAGGAGGAGTTATTTGTATCGGAAGAGGGTCATATAAAGAGTATATGCAAGGAGTTCATGAGGGGTTATTAGGGCCATTAGAAGGTCCTGAGCAAGGGTCTGAGCAGCAGATTGAAAAGCCTGAACAGATTGAAAAGCCTGAACAAATTGAAAAGCCTGAACAGCCTCAAAATCCTGAACAAAATCCTGAACAAAATCCTGAGAGTCCTGAGCCAAAATCTGAATCAGATCAAAATCCAGAAGAAGAAGAAGAAGAAGGAAGTAAAGTCCCTAAACCTTTCATCTCTCCTCAAGATTACCCTCAAGCTCAATTTGCCCCAGAAATCAACAGACATCAAAAAGTTAAAGATCCTAATAACGTCCCCATACTTTTTGAACAACCCATTTATGTATTTACAATCCCCAATATCTTAGGATTCACCAACATTCCCAAAAAAATCTACAAATACTTCACCACCAGAAATGTAGCTGATGATTTTGGTAGACAAACCATGACTATAGTCAACAACCAAGCCCGGCCATTTGAATATAAAGATCAATTTTTAGCCAAAGAAGAAGAATTACTTTGGCCAAAACTGTGGGTTGAAACAGGAAAGTCCAAGAACTCCGAATGGGTGCAAGAATTAGTTATAGATGAAAGAGTAAGTGAAAGATTAAGAGTTTATGAGTAACCGCGCCGGAATCGGCCCGGTGAAACGGTTCTCAGTATTTCTTGTGTATAGTGAATAGAACATAGTCCGAGTCGGAGAACATTGAGTAGTTGAGTATATGGAATAGGGAATGTGGAACATAGAGCATAGAGCATAGAGCATAGAGCATAGAGCATAGAGCATAGAGCATGAAACATAAATCATAATTCATAATTCACAAATCATAATTCATAAACCATAACTCATAAACCATAAACCATAACTCATAACTTACATCATACAATACAATAATTACATCATACAACACTGACTCTCTAACGTTTATCCACTCTCAGTAAATACCCCTATCAATTCCATCGTTACACTACTCTTCATTCCATTCGGTTCGGCCCCCCAGATCTCTCGCTCCCTGATTCGATATTGATATGACTTGAGTCAATAATTAATTAATTTTTCCCCCAAACAATGGATTTCCCTCCGCAGGAGTGCATAAAATGACTCTCTCTATGACTCAGGAAAAAGAAATTGGTTTCAGCAATTACACTTTTTCCGATACAGGTGAGTGATATTATTGGATGTATCATGTTCTTATCAGTAGAAAATAAACTAATCTTGATCTCTATGATGTATATATAGTAGAAAATGTCTATAACTTTTATTATAATTTTTCGTTTTTTTTTTTTTAATATTTTAACCCCTAATTATTGACAAAATGGTATTACCTCACGAACCAGAATTTCAACAAGCTTATGATGAATTAGTTCATGCATTAGAAGACTCAACTTTGTTTGAGAAAACCCCAGAATATAAAAAAGTCATTCCTGTTGTGTCAGTACCAGAAAGAATCATTCAATTTAGAGTGGCCTGGGAAAATGATAAGGGAGAAGTTGAAGTTAACAATGGTTATAGAGTTCAATTCAACTCCGCTTTAGGTCCTTATAAGGGAGGATTAAGATTCCATCCTAGTGTTAATTTATCAATTTTAAAATTTTTAGGTTTTGAACAAATCTTTAAGAATGCTTTAACCGGATTATCTATGGGTGGTGGTAAAGGTGGTAGTGATTTTAACCCTAAAGATAGAACTGATTCTGATATTAGAAGATTTTGTGTTTCTTTCATGAGACAATTAGCTAGACATATTGGTGCTGATACTGATGTTCCTGCTGGGGATATTGGTGTCACTGGTCGTGAAGTTGGTTTCATGTTTGGTGCTTACAAACAAATGCAAAACAATTGGTCAGGAATCTTAACCGGTAAAGGGTTAACTTGGGGTGGTTCTTTAATTCGTCCTGAAGCCACTGGTTATGGTGTGGTTTATTATGTGGAAAAGATGATTGAAAAAGCCACCAAGGGTAAAGAAACTTTCAAGGGTAAAAAAGTCGCTGTTTCTGGTTCCGGTAATGTGGCTCAATATGCTGCCTTAAAAGTTATTGAATTAGGTGGTACTGTGGTATCATTATCTGATTCTAAAGGTTCCATAATTGCTCTTGATGGTATTACTCCTGAACAAATTTATCAAGTTCAAGAAGCTAAAGTTCATTTCAAAACTTTAGAAACCATTGTTGGTGAAGCTTCTGCTTTCTCTGGTGCCAAATTCGAATATAAAGCTGGTGTTCGTCCTTGGACTTTTGTTGGTGATGTTGAAGTTGCTTTACCTTCAGCCACTCAAAATGAAGTTTCTGCTGCTGAAGCTCAATACTTGGTTGACCATGGATGTAAATACATTGCTGAAGGTTCTAATATGGGTTCTACTGCTGAAGCCATTGAAGTATTTGAAGCCAACAGAGACAATAAACAAGTGTGGTATGCTCCAGGTAAAGCTGCCAATGGTGGTGGGGTTGCAGTTTCTGGTTTAGAAATGGCCCAAAACTCTCAAAGAATTACTTGGACTGCTGAAGAAGTGGATAACAAATTGAAAAATATTATGTATGATTGTTTTGATGCTTGTTACACCACTGCTCAAGATTATAGTAAAGAACAATCTGAATTACCATCTTTACTTAAAGGTGCTAACATTTCTGGGTTCATTAAGGTGGCTGATGCTATGTTTGACCACGGAGATGTATTTTAGATAGAAGGATAAATAGTGATAGATTTAAAGCAATGAAAATGTTTAAACGAAGTGGGACTGCTGTAGTGTTGTAGTCTGGTGTCGTTGTCTAGTACCATCTAGTACCATCTAGTACTATGTCTGGTGCCATCTAGTACTACTCCTGGTGCCATCTAGTACCATGCCTGGTGCCATCTAGTACCATCTAGTACCATCTAGTACTACTCCTGGTGCCATCTAGTACTAGTCCTATCCGCGCTTAGTCTCTCAATCAATCTCCTCTGTTTTACAACCATAACATGAACGAAGTCCCCAATTTAAGCAACCTAAAAGTCCCCAAATATCTCCCTCTACAACGAGAATGGTTCAAGAAACTCATGAGACTAGATACTTCCAAAGAACAAACTATCAGAGAGCTTGATGATCACATTAACTCAATTCGTCAAGATAGTCATAATGTAGTCAAGTTTATTCTCCATGATAATCAAATAGATGTCGATGTATTAACAGAAATACTTGATACCAACCTTGATTCACTTAGAAAGTTGCTTGAATCAAAATTTGGATTGGAACTATGGCAAGAAGCAGTCATAGAATCAAGACATCAAATACTTCTGGATAATCATGAAGATGGACCTATTTCCTTTGATACATTAGAAGCATTTGATAAATGCAATAAATTACAACCAGGAGACCTTATAAATCATAAATACACTCTGTATTTACAATCGGGACAATCCGAGAGTGATTTGGAAGCCTATATCAATAGCCATCCTAGTTATCAGTACGTGAAGGCATTACCATTTATCCTAAATAACCCAGAGATCCCGTTACCCGATGGGAATGAAGATGATGAGGTTATGGTAGCAGGAGGAACAGTATCACTTAAGGATCCTCTTAGTTTGAATATTTATACGACGCCGATGAAGTCACAAAGGTGTAATCATGTGTTCAGTAAGGAGTCCATAGAAGCCTATTTAACAGAACTGAGTGGATCTCATTATTGTCCTGTTAGTGGATGTCAATCAACGATAACCAAGACGGATTTAAAGTTTGATGAGCTTATGGATTTGAGGGTTAAGGTGTTTACAATAAGAGGGCAAAAGGAGAATCGGGATTTGGAGGTATTGTGATGATGAGTATGGTTAGTGTGGTGATCACTTTGATCAAATATACGATCAGATCATTAATAGTAATTATAATGTTAATAGCATAGTGTTTAGGGAGTGTTAATGTTAATAGTATAATGTTAGTTAATAGAACTAATTATCATGAAATTATAATATTGTGAATATGACAAATATCATAAATCATATATCGCAGGTCACAGATCATAGATCTCATAATCAGAAATCTCATAATAAATCTCATAATAAATCTCATAATAAATCTCATAATAAATCTCATAATAATGAATCTCATAATTTATATATCATCTCAAATCTTAAATACTACTTCTCAAACATCATTTCTCAAACACAAAAAAACAATTTCTCAAACACCATTTCTCATTCATTCTCAATCATTCTCAATCATTCTCAATCATTCTCAATCATTCTCAATCGCAAAATCATATCATCGCGATACCATGTCGGTAAACTACGGCCATTCTGTAGACGTCCCTGTTACTAACTTAGACGACGATGATGATATATTATTCCACGAGCAAAATGATCTGAATAGTTTATTTGACATGGATTATGATCCTTCTCAAAGTCAACCAACCACCATTGGCCTGAAATTTGGTCAGAAACTTAAATCTTGGTTCATGCCTTCTTATAAACCCATAGAATCTTATGAATTACAAAATGCTTCCAGTTTTGATATTGGTCGTGATAGTGCTGGAATAGCTGAAGATTTATCCCAACCTTTTGATCTGAAACAAAGGTTCAGTTTAGTCAGAAATAACTTGGCCGGTGTGTTTATTATGATCCCTATTATGGTGTTGATAGTGGTAGTTGTTCTGATTCAACTGCCAGCACGAGGTCAATTGGTTAATTTAAGTAAAATGGTATTGTCTAATTCCACTCATAGTTTCCATCCCACTACAATTGTAGTATCACTTGATGGATTCCATCCTCATTATATTAGCCCTGATATAACTCCTACACTTCATCAAATGATGGTTCATGATTATGGAGCTCCTTACATTGTTCCATCATTCCCATCATCTACTTTCCCTAACCATTGGACTTTGGTCACCGGTTTATATCCGTCAGAACATGGAATTGTTGGTAATACATTTTATGATCCCCATCTAAACAAACAATTTGTCAACACTAATGCCAAAAAGGGCTTGGACCCTGACTTTTGGCATGGTGGTGAACCGGTTTGGAAAACCGCTCATAAACAAGGTATTAATTCTGCCATTCATATGTGGCCTGGAAGTGAAGTTCCTGGTGTAGGAATTGATGGTGGTGGTCCTTTACATGTGGATCGATTTAATGGCTCTGAAGTATTGTCGAATAAAGTTAATCGAGTCATGACCTGGCTTGATAATAAGGATATTAACTCTCGTCCGGAACTAATATTGACCTATGTCCCTACCATTGATCAGTTTGGTCATCAGTTTGGTATCACTGGTTCCAATTTAACCCATGCATTGTCTTATGTTGATGATTTTGTAAAGTTATTGAAGCTGGAACTTCTGACTAGAAACTTACAGAACATTGCTAATTTGATTATAGTGAGTGATCATGGAATGGCTCCTACTTCTAATGATAGACTTTTATATGTTGATGATCTCATAGATATGAATATGATTGAACATGTTGATGGATGGCCCTTATTTGGGTTACGGCCTTATAATAAATATTCCACTGATTTGGTATTGGAAAAATTGTTTGATAAATTCAATAAACTCGATGAAAATACTAGAAATAATTTTGATATCTATAAAACCAGTGATCTTCCAAAAGAGTGGAACTTTGGTGGTACTCAGAACCATAAATTTGATTACCGTTTAGCTCCTATTTGGATAATCCCTAAAGTAGGTTATGTTATCACTACTCATAAACAAATGGAAGAGTATAATAATGACTATCAACCTAAAGGAGTTCATGGTTATAATAATACTGAATTACTTATGCGGGCTTTATTTTTAGGCTCAGGGCCCTATTTTGATTCCCAATTATCAACAAACAATAAAAAAGTGTTACCATTCAATAATACTGAGGTGTATAATTTAATTTGTCATTCGCTTCATCTTACACCAGCTGCTAATAATGGTACTTTTGGTGATGGGTACACTGTTTCTGCTATTAATGGATCCAATGCTTTACCTTCTGATTGGACTGATCCATTAGAGTTTCCTGACTTGGGATTTGAAACTCCTCATGTTGTGAATAATGCTACTTATGATTTGCTTTGGAAACCAAAACCTGATAAAGTAACTAAGCCACAAGAGTCTGTGGAATCTGAAGAGCCACATTCATCAACTGTTAATTCTAACCCTACAAAAGCCCAAGGATTTTTGGATAACTTTTTAGACAAAATTGAAGATATTGGTGATGATTTAAATAAAGGTATTGATAATACCGGTCAAAGTATTGATGATGGTATTGATCACTTGGCTGAAGATATTGAAGAAGGAGTAGAAGATTTAGATGAGTACTTTAAAAGTTTTGTTAATGGTGATAATAATAATGACTCTATATAAAATTAATATATATATATATATATATATAACACCTTCACTATTGATCAATGTGATCATTAAGAATATTAGATAAATGCTGTAATGCTGGAAGATGAGGAATCCCATCTTCTGAGCTTCGGTTAGAGAGAACACCTTCTCTATAAGATAATGGGGATTTAGAATCTCGTTCCATTGAGTCGACAGTGGTGATCAGTTCATTGGATCCAAATACTATATCTAATCGAGAACTACTCCTCTTTGGTGTAGTTTTCCCATCATTTAATCCTGGGAAAGAAGTACTACATTGTTGACATAAACGAACAATTACTTCTTTAGACAAATTGGAAAAAGTTTCTGATTTAATCAAAATAGACCAATTCCGTTTTAGTACTTGAGACATTCTAGCAATTAAAATGGCTTCATTGGCCATAGAAATATTGAACCAAATCTTTATAAGAGAATTGATTTGAAACTCATTTTCTAAAGGAATATCTTTATCACTAATGAAAATTTCCAATCCTTTATATAATGTTGCCAATACTTGACTCCTTAAGTCTACCAATTCATAATAATTAGCAAGAATTAATAATCCTGAATAATCATGTAAAGTAAATGATGGTATTATTGATCTATCAAATTCAATGTTACCTGTGTAAAGATAAAGTATAAGAACTTTAACCCAACTTATAGGTTCTGGTATGAATAATCGATTTGATTTGGCTTCTGACATCCCACTATCAATAAGTCTTTGGAAATGACTCCATCGTGCTATTAAGATATGTTTATGGACTTTTATCAGAGACACATTTGGATTAGAAAATATTTCTTC
This sequence comes from Yamadazyma triangularis, assembly GCA_030573955.1. NCBI lineage: Eukaryota > Fungi > Ascomycota > Pichiomycetes > Serinales > Debaryomycetaceae > Yamadazyma > Yamadazyma triangularis. Next base: position 284,571 of record JAJMEC010000003.1, read on the forward strand.
ATCATAAATATCGTAACTATCATTAATTTCCAAATGTTTATCTTTGGCTTTAGGATCATTAACGGCATAAATTTCGTAATCAGTATAACTTTCACTAAGAAGTAAATGAAGAAAATCATTGGCTAGGGTATTATTTGGTGTGGTGGCCAATGATGTCAGATGATCTTTATTATCAAATATTCCCAAGTGATTTAACCCTATTTCTAAAACTGCATTTAAATTGATTTCATCCTCTATAGATGATGATTTATCACCACGGTTGTTGCCAATTAATAATAATGACTTTTGATTCGATATAATAACATATTTCCATTCATACTCCTTAAAATCCTCATTATAGGTACGACAGAAATATTCATCCAAATCACTTTGTTCCAACAAGGCCACATACTTTAATCTGTCAAGATCATAATAAGATATATTAAACTGTTCTCTTGGATCAAACCCACTTAATGTCAACCCCAATTCGAGCTTAATCGCTTGATTAACACCTGAATCAAGGTAAAACCTATCACCATAACTTAACACCCGATAAAACTTATCGTCTTCACTATCCTCCTCTCCATAACAACGACCATGGTTTCTGGTTAATGATATTTCTCCCGTAGAATGATCGTATAAATCAAAAAACGAGACTTTATCTTTAACATGATTCATATTCTTATCTAAACCACCAAAGCTAAATAGTTTATTACCAGAAATGGTTATTGTATGGTTAAATCGATAAACAAACTTATACGGACCAGACCAAACTTCAGTGATTAAATTATAAGCATATAGATCATTAATAGCACAAGAATCTACCAACCCTCCACTAATATATATGATATCCCCATTAGGTGAAAGACAACATGAATGTCTTGAAATTGTTCTTAAAACACTAGAATCCGGAGGATCAGGTAAACTTGTCCATTTTCTTTGAAAAATGTTATAACTAATCATTAGTCGGTTATTAATACTATCATTACGACCAACAATAAACTCATCTTCGGGTATTCCTCCTAACACAACTACATTTCCCTGTCCAATATATACTGCCAGGTGACCCTCTCTAGCCATATGTCTGTGAGTATCATCAACTTCCCACTTCATAGTACAAGTATCTAAAAGATAGACATTACTATCAAGATCATCTAGATCATCAAATCCCCCAAATAAAAACACTATATTGGTTCCAATACATGAAACAATACTGGATTTCAATTTAAACGTAGGATGATAATTTTTGATCTTATATAGCCGTAATTGTTTATCCGGTGTAGTTCCCCTCTCACTTCCCAATTCCATCTGTAGATTATTCAACTTTTAACGTTCTTATCGCAGGATTTTTTTGTGGAGTAAAATCAACTTTTCGGTATAAAATTATTCAAGACTGCTACTTTTTAAAATTATATATGATATTAGTTATAACTTTATGTACCCTTTTTTATATTGACTATGGAAGACAAATAATCCTATTTATAAAGCAAGTCTGAAACTTTTGAATTGGGGACGAAAAGGGATTCCCTGAAAATTAGTAAGAAAAAGAAAAAGAAAAAGAAAAAAAAAAAAAAAAAAAAAATTAGAGTCACGTGCTGATATGATGTCTTTATATTATTGGTATTAATTTTATTCATCTTATTCATCTTTATTCATTTACCAGGTATCAAAAGGATCCTTATCAAATTCACTAATAAGAATCTCTGAATGTTGAAGTTCTTGTGCCAATTGTGATTTGAAAACTGTTAAAAATGCTCTTTCTGTGTTGGAATGATTACAAGTAATCACTGATGATCCTGATTCTTTCAAGTATAATGCTTCATGATGAGACAACTCACCAGTATAATATAAATCAGCTTGAACTCCTTTAAACACTGATCCTCCTGAACCTGCACAAATAGCTATGGTCTTAATTTTGTGATATTTATCATTACCATTGGCTAAAGCAACACTTAGATACTTTAACCCTAATGACAGTTTAATTCTGGTAACGGCTTCCTCTATAGTGATTGGGGATTCTAAGGTCACGATTCTACCCATCCCACAATCTTGTTCAGTTTCATGGGCCTCAATTGGAATTTTTTCAATGACTTTGGATCCTTTGGAAACTCCTTCAGCTAAGAAATCATTGACTCCTCCTTTGGCACTATCAACTGCTGTATGAGGTGAATAGACACTAATATCATTCTTGATAAGTTTTAATAATGATCTTTGTTGAGGATCACTAGTTCCAATGGATTTTAATCCCCGAAATATAAATGGATGATATGCCATGATCAAATTGGATTTTGAACTTATGGCTTCTTCTACTACTGATTGTGTTAAATCTATAGTTAAAAGAATTTTCACTGGACTTTTCAATTCTATATCGGAATTGCTTGCTTCCACTAAAAGCCCAGTATTATCCCAAGAAGAGTCTGCTAACTTCTTTGGGTATAATTTTTGAATGGCATTAACTGCTCTTTTAATCGACATTGTCAACTAGTGAAAAAAAAAAAAAAAAAAAAAAGATGTATCAATTGCGGAGGATAATAGTTGGAACCAAAAAAAAGAATATGCGCACGCCGGGAATCGAACCCGGGCCCCTAGTTTGGGGAACTAGGATTCTACCACTGAACTACATGCGCAACTACTTTAAGAAAGCCAAATTTTAGGTATATAGACATTTAGTAAAAAGCATTATCTAACGCCTTTTTGCTTGGGACATTATTTCTTTTCATAAACTGGGGTGTTATTTCAATTAGTTAAACACCCTGAGTTATTCTCTGTAGTTATCTGCTTTGTGATTAATTCAGCAATAATGGGATTTACTGTTATAGTAGTATTTCTGGCTTTACCCTTCTGAGATGGGACTTAACATATCGAGCAAACATAGTAGTGTTGCCTTAGTACCACCATGAGGTCTTCTTGGTGAATAAATTCTATTTGATATATATATAAAACATCTCCTTCTAACAAAAATCTGCTTGTTCAATGTTTTCGAAACTTGTTATCAGCTCAATGATCAATTTTTGCAGCCTATTCTTCTGACTCCACGTTTCATTTTATTATACCGTTTCAAGAAATGGTATAATATACATTAACATTCATAATATTTCTTTATTAACACACTAATTTTTTTACTGAATATTTTTCCTAAGTATTATTCCTTGAATCGTAAATAAAAAAAAAAGGAAATGAACGGAAATGAAACCAAAAAGAGCAACAAATGCGTAATATAAACTTTTATGGGGAAAGCGCAAAAACAATTCCGAGTTTAGTTCCAAGATCTATTTTCTGGTCTTACTTTGATCGGTTTTCCTGATCCTATTTTAATCCATAATCTGTTTACTTTATAATTGACAATAACCTGTTATAATTATGGATAATAATGGTAATTTAGAGAACAGTGTAAATGAACCATTTTTACCTAATAGTGATGATACAACTGATAACACTAATCATGGAGAACACATAGTAGAGTATGAAGGAGAACTCATATATATGGATTCTATTAATTGGAGAGACAGTAGATTACTTAAATTTCAAATATTATCGGTTTATCTATGTTTTATTTATTTTGGCATGGCTGAGCAGGCTGTGGGATCATTAATCCCAGTATTCCAAGAGTCTTATCATGTTAATGATACTCAAACGGGGTTTATCTTTTTAGCATCGGTGACAGGATATATTTCAATGGGATTATTAAATGGAACCCTTCACAATTTAATGGGATTTAAAGGAGTTATGATTTTTGGGAGCTGTTCATTATTATTGGGAGCTTTGGTCCTTAGTACGGCTCCTCCATTTTTCATGGTTGTTCTTAGTTCCTCATTGAATGGTACTGGTTTTGGTATATTAGATGCTGCTTGTAATGCTTGGTTAGGATCATTGAGTGATTCTAATCAGATTTTAGGTTTAGTTCATGGATGTTATGGTTTAGGATGTATGATATCACCCAGTTTAATATCGTATCTTTTATTGAAACCAAATAATCCTTGGAAATGGAATCACTACTATATTATATTGGCTTCTATTGCATCTATCTGTTTACTTGTTTCAGGTATTTTCTTCAGGAATGAAACTGCTAAGAAACATAAATATTGTAATAGTGTAAAAATTGCTTCTATGAAAAAGTCCGATTCTCCCTCCATTGAAATGAATTCTTTAAATAGTAATAGTAATGATATTGAAGAATTCGAAGATGAAAGTGCCAATGAATCACTAGAAGCTGCTTCTTTATTAGAATCAATGAAATCAGGGCTCATTTGGATATTTGCTCTTGCTTTATTTACATATGTGGGGTCAGAGGCTTCGTTTGGTGGATGGGTAATTACGTTTTTAACCAGAATAAAGAAATTTGAGTATAAATATGCCTCCCATATGGCTACTACTTATTGGACAGGAGTTATGGTTGGCCGAGTTGGCTTAGGCTTTATTACCGCTCTTTATTTCTCTAATGAATTACGAGCTAATATGGCTTATATTGTCGGATCAGTCATTGGTTATGGTACCTTCTTTATACTATCAGAATTTACTTCCTGGAGTTTTATTCTATTTTTTGTGGTTTTTTTCACTGGTTTGGCTGTGGGTCCTATATTCCCCACTACCATTGTTGCTGCTATAGGCGTCTTACATCCTAGGTATCATTCAGCAGGTGTTGGTTTCATATGTGCCTTTGGTGGTGGTGGTATTGCTTTTGTACCATTCTTAATTGGTTTAATAGCTGATTCAGTTAAAAATGGCTTATGGTATTTCCCTGTTGTAGAAATAACATGTGCTTTAATAGTATTTTTCATTTGGATCTACGTTTGTAAACGGTTCATGGCAACCTATGGCAAAAATACTATATGATATTATTATCTCATGGCTATATTACAACTATAAATATTCTATAGAATAAATTAAAACTCACTTCTCAAATTTTCCCTCCTTGTTCTTTCCATTCTTCAGGAGTGAATCCCTTTTGAGTAAATGCATGAATTCCTGCAATTTCTTCCTTTAAACTATTATTAACTAATCTATGTCTCATCAATTTGTTTTTGCCTTTAAATAATGGCGACACAATTATCACTGCAAATGCCTGTCCACATCCTCCTGACATATCTTCCACCTGCACCAAATCGGATTCAATCCTTTCTTCTATTATCAGCTTTAAACTATCAGCTGTTAAAGCCATTACTCCAGAGATATTCTTATCAAAAGAAAACTTTTAGTCAGAAGAAAAGTCATTTCTCGCTGCGAATAAAAAAAAAAAAAAGAAAATGAACAATGAAAAAATAAAATCAAAGTAAAGTAAATCAAAGTTGCAACTGTCGTTTACGCATTATATAACATATATATGCTATATGAGTGAAAAAAAGAATGAAAAAAATATAAACTATAAATACATGTTACTTACTCATTATTCTGATCATTATTGGTTTTGACATTAGATGTTTCACCGTGATGTTCTTGAGATACACTGGAATGACCTCTAGAGACAACATTGGTTTTAACCTCTTGATTTGATGGACTTAGCGAGTCATCCTTAACATCAAACGAAGTAAAAAAGTTGGGAATTTCTTTTGACGCTTTTTCAATCTTGTTCATAATTTCTTTAGTGGATATAGTCTCTGATTTTTTAAATGAGCATTTTTCAAAAAATTCTAATAAATCATCAGGAATAACACTTAATTCATCATGAGTTTCAATTAATTGATTAACAACTTCAATAGCCAAAAAATAGGAATCTCCTGATTGAGGCAGTTGTTCATTTTCGTTAGCGGGTTTGGCATAAAGGATATTTGGTGATATCACTGTAGCCAAATTATGAATATCCATTTTAGATCCTGTTTCTTCATCAATTTCAGCAAATGATGCTACCCAATTGAAGAAATATAATAAAACTTCAACCAAGTTTCGATGACTTCTAGGTAACATACAATAAATTAATTTAATAATTCTTTTCTTTTTAACATGATCAGGTTCTTTTTGAGATGATATCCACAAATCATACAAATTAAATGTTAATAAAGGATTAGGTAAATCTCTTAACCATTTCTTCATTAAAGCTGCTAATTGAACTGCAGTTTGTGCCGTGAAATCTGGTGATCTCAATGGATTACCATTGATTTGATCAGTTAATTCCCTTAATTTTTTGATATTTCCATTTAACCTAAAGATCCCCTCTACTGACATATCTTTTGTCTTTAACGAACATATTAAATCATCAATTAGAATTGGAATTCTTAATTTGGATGGCCCGACTCCTAAATCAGAATCAATTCCATATTTTTTGGTTAAATCTTGTAAATCAACTCCGAAAACTCCAGAAACCTTATCTTTCTTGTCACTATTACCAAACTTGAATTTATCCCAGAAAGTGGGCAGCTTTCTGGTTTGAATTAAAGATAATAATTCAGTTCTATTATACTTATTGCCCAGCAATTGTAAAAGAGCCTCAACAGCAATGTGCCTAAGAATAAAGTGTTCTGATTTATCCAATTCGGAATAGTATTTATGACCTTTACTAATGATAGGACTTTTTTGTGAAAAATGACTTGATGAATTTGAAACATTTGCCGGTATTGTATTATTGTTTTGACTTGATGAAGATGGGATATTCTTGATGGATTCAATGGGTTTTTGTCTTTGATATAAACTATTATGGTGCTTGAAAGCATTAGGTCTTTGATCTCTTGCCTGCTCAGCTGCAACCATTCTTGGGATATCATCCAAGGTTAATGATTTTTCATTTTTGAGTAAATCTGAAGTCCGATTCAAATGATTATTAGATATTTGTCTTTGAGGTTCTTCTCTAATAATCAATGATTTTCTACGACCCAAATTAAAGTGATCGTGATCATTTTGATGGTCAATATATGACTTTTGTGATGAAGAAATACTTATATTCCGATTTCTGGATAATTCGGGGCTGGTCTTTCCATCTTGATTGACATTCTCATCTTCATTTTGAGCTAGATCGGATTGTGCAATATCAGCCTCTGGGGCATCAATAATGACAGATCTTCTAGCATTTTGTTTTACAGAATTTGATAATTGATGACTTTGTCTCTTTGTTCTTAACCTAGTGATATCATTTAGTGTGTCTGAATATGTCGATTTAATTTCTTTATCCGATTTCATTCTATCCACACTCTTATTTAATTTATTATTCTTATAGTCTAAAGCCATGACCTGTTTGGATCTTAAAAAGGCAATTTTCAATAAGAAAATCAATTGAGACAAATCATCTACTATTTCAAATTTTGTTGGAAGGAAATCTTCAATTTCATTATTAGCAATTTCACATTTCTTACAATGAATAACGGAATCAACATCATTGAATGATAATTGTTGGGTTTCTATATCATGCTCATCGATTTCTTCTCCACAACTATCACATTTGAAACATTTAAAATGCCATCTTTTGTTTTCAGTCTTAACACATGATTTTTCAATGGATTTATGACATACTTCACATAAATCTGAAGAAGTTAGTGAAATAGATAATCTAGCTTGGATAAATTTAACTAATTTATCATCGGTAGATCCTGAGGTTGATGGTGGTTGACGTTGTTGAATTTGATAAATTTCATCGAACTCATTAGTAATAATCAAAAAATTATTCAAGGCAATGGCATCACCTCTTACCTTATTAAGTAATAAGGAATTTTGCAATCCAGTTCTAATCAATAGTTTTAAATAATGAGCACAACCAGTGATAACTGATAATAATTCTGAAGACAAACTACCAGAAGAAGAAATTTGATTTGATTTTCTTAAGATGGCTAAATAGCTCATTATTTTTCCTGATATATTTCTTGGTTCTTTCTTTAAAATTTGTATATCATCAACATCGAAATTTGAAGTTTTTAATAAGGTTTGAAGATATGTGATAGCTTTAAATAATATCTCAATAAATAAAACTAATTTACCTGTTGACATCAAACCATTAAATTGATTGCCAATACAAGCATTTAATAACATATCAGATATACAAGAAGCGGTGACTTCTTCAAAGCTTGATAAAGTCAACCAACATTTCATAACTACTTCTTCGATTTCATTTTCAACAGTCATCAAAACATCAGGATGGGAACTAAAATCCAATTTTTCTAAATCAATAGAATTATTGAATCTTTGATTTAACCCAACGGTATCAGCCGTTATACATACATTCCAAAACTTATGAACCATGTAACATTCAGGGTGCCACTGTTGATTTCTTCCTCCTCTGAATAATTCAACAAATTGCTTTACAATAGAAGATTTACAACCTTCACAATGAGTAGCATATAAGGTAGAATAGTGATAATGACAATAAATTTTATTGTCATGTTCATAATAACTTTCATCAGATTCAAAAACTTTTTGACAAATAGCACATTTAAAATGTTCAAGATGATATTTGTTCCCCAAGGCAGTAATATAAGGCCCCCTTAAAGCATTATTACAATTATAACAAATCAAATCCAATTTTTTAAAATAATCGTATTCACAAAGAGCTACTTGATACTTTAAATTGGTATTTTTATCAGTTATTTCATAAGGGAAAAATTTGGATGAACATTGTACGCCACAATCATTACAACAGAAACAATCCACATGGAAGGCACTTGATAATGCTCTTACAAATTGGCCAGTTATCTCCAAACCACATTTTTTACAAATCTTTTTCTTCTTTCGTATACTTCTTTTGTTATTAAGTGATTTCATATTATTGACATTATTACCATAAGATAAAGAATCGGTAGAAGTAGCTTGAGAATTATTAGAAGATGGCCCATTGGAATTGGAGTTGGAATTGGAATTAGAAATATGTGGAGGAGGGAATAATTGAGTTTGAGGAACTTTATTATTACTATTAGTATTTCTGGTTAAAGTTAGAGGTCTCTGGGATAATTGTTGTTGTACCATTGGGGGTATCTCCTTATTATTCTTAACGGAAAAAGTATTTTGTTGATGAAATGGGAAAGATCCATGATTAATTGAATCATTATTTTGATTTATTGGAGGAGAAGGGGTTGGAGAATCCGTTATTGAATGTCTATTTGATCTTGGTATGGCAGGAGCATTAATACCAACATGTTGATATTGATCATGATTAGATAAATTAAAACTATTATTCGAAGGTAATGGAGGAATTAATTGGGTCCAGCTTTGATTAGTTTGTCCATATTCATGAGGAGAACCTAAATCATAAGAATCATGATTTTGACTATGAGATCGTTGGTGCAACATAGGTTTTGATTTAACTGGATTGGATTGAGACGAATTAATCAATTCATTGGTATTATTTGATATTTTAAATGGGGACATTTGATTTGCCCTTGAATTATTTCCACCTTTGTTGAAGCTTGGTTCTGTCATTATCTTAAGATGGATAATAGCAGAACTTCACAAACAAACAAAAAAATAAAAAAAAAAAAAAAAAAATTAAAAAAGGGGAGATATAGAATAAAACGATATTAAAGGAGCGACTAGTTATTAAAACCTATTAAACATATGAATCACAATTGACTTCTTCTGTGATAAAGGACGTTATTGATTATTTTTTTTTTTTTGCTGGAATAAAATTATTGAAAATCTCCTTTCTATGAAAAAAAAAACAGTTAAAACAAGACTTGTTTTTTTTTGTCCTTTGTTTTTTATTCGAGTGAGATCTAAAAAAACAGCATCAGCGACGTGTGTGCAGGATGTTACATCGAACGTCAAGTTTGGTTAAATTAGAGAAACGATTTTTATAGACAACAATAGATAGAGAAATGAATGATGTAATGTAAAAGTTACGGTAACTGAAGATCAAATTCAAAACACAAAACCACAAAACCACAAAACCAATACAAAAGGTTCATTTTTGGGGTCATTTTTATGAGTCGACATAACAATAACAGTAAAAGTGGAGTCAGAAAATTGAAGAAAAAAAAAAAAAAACATTCTAAGTTGACTCCTCGCTATGAGAGTTAGAGTCATATACATAAAACAGTACAAAAGCTTCTTTGACTATATAGAAGAATGATAGATAAATAATCTCTAGTACTCTTATAGAGGTGTGAGGGAATGATATATTTCCAGTTAGAAATGATTGAATAAAAGTCATGAGTTCCCGAATTTCATGTTATGCATAAGCGACTAATTTTAAACAAGCAACATTTAATATTAGGGCAATCGATACAAACCAGAGGACAAATGTGAATAATCCAAATTTCCCCACAATATAAAGTGGCTATTTATAAAACACAAAGCTGAGTACATTGATATATTATAATTCATTGATTTGACAATAGTGTCTTGTTTGAGATATCTCTAGGGGTGACCTTTTATTGTTTATATTGAATGCCTTAATAGAATCTTTAGATACTTGGATCTTATAACTTTAGAACTTTAGAACTTTAGACCGTTAGAACGTTAGATCTAGATCTAGACCTTTAGATCTCTAGACCTTTAGATTTTTAGACTCTTATAACCTTACAGTGGGACAACTTTACAACTCTTGTTTGATCTCCTTATATCTATCTCCCTAGATCTCGCCCTCAAATCACATACACATTATACTCATATTGACTATACTCAGCCAATACCTTCTCTGTTTTGTTCCAAGGAACACCAAAAATACCCGAATTTATCTTGGGCATGTTTATCACAATTCTATCACCTTTTCTATCTAAATTGTCGTCCATAATCTGCAATTTAATTGAAAAGTCCCTCATGGCCATGTCAGTATACTCAATGATATCTTGAGGCTTGGTGGTAAAATCACTAGTAAATAAACACACAACAAATGTTGGTCCAATTGTGTTGTGTCCTGGGTCCCTAGGATTACTAGCAATGATTTGACTAGTACCTAATAACTCTGTTGATGAGTACTGACTACAATAATCTTGATGGACCCCATAAGTAGAAGGAAACTGCGTTCTAAATGCTGTAGCTACTCCAGCACCCCAAGAACCCTGAGTATTACAGGAATGTATGAATATTGAAATTGAACCCGGATTATGAGGTTTGTGATTAAACAAGTCGCCTTGGATTACATTAAACATGATAAAGATAAAAAAAATCCCTCGCTCACTATTACGCAGATATATATATATATATATGTGTGTGTGTATGTTTTTTTTTTTTTTTAACTTTGTCTCTATACCGTCTAATTACATGCTCTTAATCCTTGACCAGGGACTCTTCTCCAGTATCTTTTTGTGGGACCAAACAAAATCTCTCTACTCTGTTGCCATACTTGAAGCAAAATGTCTTTCCGAGGAAGCATATCACTAAATACCACTTTAATTATATCATCTTTGGGCTTAGTATAAGAATCTTCGTTGTCATTATACCTAAACCCTAATTCGTCAATCTTTTTGGTCTTGGAATTCTTCGTCAATATACACATATAAAAGATCACCTGACCATAGCCATAAAACCCTTCATGAATTACAAGATCAATGATATTTACCAATGGAATAAACACATTCTTATCATGTTTATTTAGAAACTTCCATCGAGATTGTGAATGAAGCTGAATCCCAATATTTTTAATAACCACCATAGACTCTTCTTGTTGCTGGTTACAATATAGAAACAATACCACTATGAAAAGAAATGCTATCAACCCATTATCTTTATTGATTTCAAGTATTAACCGTTGACCTTTTGCATATACCAAATAGTTTATGTATCCTATAGTAACTGCTAAAATGGCCACCATGAGTCCTGATTTGTATTTATAAAATGCATTTGGTCTCTCCCTTATAGTGAACTTTGTCACGTTTCTATCGACATCTTTAGGCGTGATATCTAGTATATAATCTTTACTGGACATAGTAAAGAGATTTTAGACTCTTTTTCCAACCTGAGTCAAAAGGTGAATAATAAATGAGCAATACCGCGCAGCCTCTTTTACCTATATTTCACTATACATTTTATGGTTTACGATCAATGGTACCAACCACTTCTTCATTTTTACGTAATTCTTTGGTTTTAGATAATCTTGGAATTGGTTTAGATCCAGTTCTTCTTTGAATTTCTTTTTGTCTATTAGTTTCAGCATCTTCTTTTAATGCTCTTTCTCTACTCTTTATAATTTCCCGTTTTTGATCTTCAAACGTCTGTCTAACTTTTCGAAGTTGTTTTTCAAAATCTTCTTTTGGTTCATATTTTATATTGGAAATGCTGGTGTGTTTTTCTAAATCAGGCATGGTTTTCCTATTTAGGGCAATGTCAATTAATTCTGGATTGTTTTTCTCTTCAGAAATAAATTTCAGTTTAACTTGTTTCCGAGTTCTATGGGGGAATAAATCCGCTATGAATGAAAAGTCTGTTCCCCAAGTACTTAAAGCTTCATAAAATTGAAAAAGTTCTTCTTTACTCCATTTATCAACGTACCGTTTCTTGGAATACGTATTTGAGGTTACACTATGTTCAAATACATTGGTTTCTTGTCTTTCTCTATTATCATAACCAAAAGCACTTTCTCGATGAACTTGAGTCGATTCTGTGTTAAAGCCAATATTACTACCTTTTAATTCAAGTTGAATTGTTGATTTTTGAGATGGGGAACTTTCAAAGTTTGGTTTCTCAATTTCAGTATCTTGATCCTGGGTACTTATATTGTTCTCATTCAATACATCCTCAAGGGCATCTTCATAACTTATTTTTAAGGCTCTTGCTCTTATACGGGCATTTTTTCTAAACGATTTTTCTTTAGCTTCTCTTTCTTTGGCTTGTTTAACATGTTGAAAGTCAGAACTCACTTTCCCAATGGGTAAATTGGGTCTACATAGATCTTTCATCGATATATGATTAACATCAAGGATAAGCTGAGATCCAAATTGAGGAGATGCATCAAATAATGACTTGGGTAATAAGCTCAAATCAGTCACCGTGGTTATAACTTCTTCTGGGGCTAATGGTAATTCATTTGTCACAGCTGAATTATTAAGTTCTTCTTCTTCAACTTCCCCTGTACGATATTGTACAAATACTCGTCTGTCAGGGTCATACCCATAAACAATTTTTAATCCATCTCTATAAAGGTCATCACGTTTCATTGATTTTAATTTCATTTCCACGACGTCCGGCGTTATTGGTTCTACATTCTGCTGACTTTCTTCATTAACAATATCTGATACTGGTGCTGGTGTCAGAGAATGGCTTGGTTGTCGTATAGGTATTGATGTTGGTTCTTGTTGAGTACTATCTGGTTGACTAATACTCATTCGTTTATCCATGGCACCTCTATGAACCGATGATCTTCTTCTTTTACTAGGTTGAAAATCTGGTACACTTAAAGATATCGACGCCGTTCTGGACCCTGATATTGACCTTCCTGATATACTGGATAATCTTCTACCTTGAGATACCGTGGATGATTTTCTTCTAGATATCAAACTCTCAGATGGTCTTTTAAAAATGTCATTATCATCGTCATCTTCATCTTCTTCATCTTCATCTTCTTCTCCTTCTTCTTCTTCATCTTCTTCAGCAACAGCTGAAGTCTTTGACTTATCGTGAGGATCTATATCATCATACTTAGCCTCATCCTGAGTCTTGGTGAAGAACTTAATCTGACTAGACTCTGGGGTGTTGTCTTTAGAACTCTCAGCTTGAGGACTTGCTGTGGATTCTACTTGAGTTCCTCTCCTACGAACAACGTTCTTCTTTAACTTGGGGGTGAACTGGGTTCCCTTTTTCCGGACAATACTACTCATAAATAAACAATATGTTTTTATTCCTTTATATTCCTTTATTTCAATTAGGGAAAGTGCGCATCGCACAAAAATATCACAAAGCTGGAGATGACATTTTTTAAACCTTTACTATGAGAGCTATTCAACGACAAGAATGGAAAAGTAGTATAGAAGATGATTGGATATTGAGTGTGAGGTACTTGGAACAGTTAAATAATGCAAGTTTTGTACTGACTACGAGTCTGGGGAGTTTAAATGTGTACAATTTGCTGACACCAACACCAATTGTTAGTATTCCACAAGCTCATGAATCGTCTATCAATGCTTGTAAAGTCATGGATAGTAATTTAGTGGCCACGGGATCCAGTGATGAGGTTAAAGTGTGGGATATTAGAACCGGTGATCAAAAACCGGTGTATAGCATAGATAATACTAAAGGTAGTAATTACTTGAGTTTGGATTATAGTAATAATTTGTTGGCCGGAGGGACGGAATTGATGGGAGTTGATGCTGAAGTTCATATATGGGATGTTAGACAACCGCAGAATCCATGGAAGTCATTTACTGATTCACATCATGATGATGTCACTGATGTAAAGTTCCACCCTACGATAAACAAATATTTGATGTCAGGGTCTACTGATGGATATGTGAATATATATGATTTAGATCAACCAGATGAAGATGAGGCATTACATCAAGTAATCAACTATGCATCAGTTCATTCATGTCATTTCGTTCAAGATAGAAGAATCTCAGTGTTGTCGCATATGGAGACATTATCATTTTTTGAGCTCAATAGTGATAATTACGAACAAGTTGAAGAGCCAGGGCCTCATGATCTTGAGGATGTTAGACAATTGTGGCCAGATTGTGAATATGTAGTGGATATAAATCCCAAAGGATATGTATCATTTGGGTGTAATTCACAGAGTAAATTAACGATGTATCCGTTTAACCCACAACTGGAAGGGTTTGATACTTCACAACCCGTGTGGTTTCCTGGGGCTCATGGAGAAGAAGTGGTACGAGACTTTCAAGTATTACCTAATGGACAAAATGCTTTGAGTTGTGGAGAAGATGGGGTTATTAGGTTATGGGAGTTACCATATCAGTTGTCAATGATGAGTTTAAAGGGTGAGGAGGAGGAGGAGGAGGAGGAGATAGATGAAGAGAAGCAGGAGAAGAAAGAGAAGAAAGAGAAGAAGGATAAAAAGGATAAAAAGGAAAAGAAAGAAAAGAAAGAAAAGAAGGAAAAGAAGGAAAAGAAGGATAAAAAGGACAAAAAAGAAAAGAAGGACAAAAGTAAAAGAAAAGATGTAAAGTATAAACCTTATTAGACATACATTTATAGAATAAGATAACCATAACTGATATGATATAGAAAGGAAGTACATAAAATATGATATTAACTGTACATTTAAGTAATAATAATATTTATAATACTTACAATATTCATCATACTTATAATTCTTACAATATTCATCATATTCATCACTTTCTCCCTCTTCTCCTTCTTCTTCTCATCTTTTTCATTTTCTCCAATTGTCTTTTTACTTCCTCAGCGCACAAAAGTTGCAACTACTGAAAATTGAGAATTGAATCATCAATAAATTCTCTAGATTGCAAAAATCATAAAAAAAAGAAGAAAAAAAAAAAATAAAAAAAAAAAAAAAATAAAATAAATAAATCTAAAAAATTACAAATCTCCTCTATAATCATCTCATCACCCTCAAAATCTTCTTCCTTTACCCTAAACCCCCACCACTCCACCCTAACTCTCTAACTCTATTAACACCTTTTCAACCTTAGATAATGTCCTGCACACAGCTCCCCTGCATCCGCTCGCCGATTCCATCTGCATGGCTCTATAATTTTTCCTTTAATGGACACACGCCCCTGCAAAAGTTTATCTTTATATTTCTTCCCCTACTTTTTCTGAGCCGTCATTTCGCAGTCTCTGTCTCGCGATCTTCCCAATAGAGAAATTTATCAAGTAGACTAAAGTTTTTTTTTTTTTCTTTTCTCTTTCTTATTGTTTTAATCCGGTTTCTTTTGTGTACAGATTAGCCGTTAGTTAATATGGCCGATAGCTATAGTGAAGAAGAGAAATTGGTTATTGGTGGAGGAAATATTGTAGAAAATGGAGAAGGAAAAGGTGTTGACGGAAATGTGAAACACGAGTTGGAGGAAAACACAGTTAGTGAGGACGGAGTTTCCAAAGACAGTAAAACCCATAGACTTTCTGAGCCTGAAAGTGATGATAATAAAAGAATCAAATTAGAAAATGATAATAGTAATGGTGATGTGGAAAATGGTGATGTGGAAAATGGTAATGAGGAAAATGGTAATGAGGAAAATGGTAATGAGGAAAATGGTAATGGTGAAGCTGGTAATGGTGAAGTTGAAGCTGAAATTAATGCTAAAGTTAATGCTATGGATGGTGGTGACTCCGATCAAGATGGTGTGGCTGTTGTTCCACCAGTACAACCCCAATTATTCTACACGCCTTTGAAAACGGGGTTGGTTTATGATGTAAGAATGAGATATCATGCAAAGATCTTCACCTCTTATTTCGAGTATATTGATCCTCATCCTGAAGACCCTAGAAGAATTTATCGGATTTATAAAAAATTAGCTGAAGCTGGTCTTATTCAAGATACTTCATTATCGGGGGCAGATAATATTGGTCCCTTAATGTTGAAAATTCCCGTACGAGAAGCCACAGCTGAAGAGATTCTTGAAGTTCACAGTGAGGATCATTTACGGTTTATTTCTCTGACGGAATCTATGTCTCGTGATAGATTATTGGAAGAAACTGAAAGGGGGGATTCAATCTATGTTAATAATGATTCTTACCTTTCAGCTAAACTTTCTTGTGGTGGTAGTATTGAAGCTTGTAAAGCTGTAATTGAAGGTAGAGTTAAAAATTCCATGGCTGTAGTAAGACCTCCTGGTCATCATGCTGAACCAGAAACTCCTGGTGGTTTTTGTCTTTTCAGTAATGTTGCTGTGGCTGCCAAAAATATGTTGAAACTGTATCCTGAATCAGTAAGAAAAATTGTTATTGTGGATTGGGATATTCATCATGGTAATGGAACTCAAAAGGCATTTTTAAATGATCCTCGTGTATTGTATATCTCATTACATCGGTATGAAAATGGTCGCTTCTATCCCGGTACAAAAGCTGGGAGTTTACATATGGTTGGAGAAGGAACTGGTGAAGGTTATAATGTAAATATTCCTTGGTCAGCTCCAGGAACTGGTGATGGGGATTATATTTATGCATTTAATAAAGTAGTCATTCCTATTATTAATGAATTTGATCCTGATTTATTAATTGTTAGTTCAGGGTTTGATGCTGCTGATGGTGATATTATTGGTGGGTGTCATGTAAGTCCCGCTGGTTATGGGTATATGACTCATATGCTTAAGGCTATAGCGAGAGGTAAGATGTCAGTAATATTAGAAGGGGGTTATAATCTTGATTCTATAAGTAAAAGTGCTCTTGGTGTGGCTAAAGTATTGATAGGTGAACCTCCTGAATCAACAATTACTGCCCAGCCATTATTGGATACAATTGAAACCATTGATGATGTTATTAAAGTTCAATCCAAATACTGGAATTGTTTGAAACCAGGTAATCCCACCAAATTATTTGATGATGTATTTGATTTACCTGAGAATACTAATGGATATAAACTTGGTAATATCTCTGATCCTATACGGTCTTTCCAAGCCAATGAACTATTTAATAATTATAAATTTGTTAATTTACCTATAGTTGCTAGCGAAGCTGAGAATCTTAACCCTTTTACTACTGATTTACCTCCTCATTTGGAAGATTTAATTGTTGCTAGTCCTGATATTAACTCTTGTCCTATAATAATTGTCACTGTTCATGATCCACCTGAAGTTTGGGCTAATGTTAATCCTATTAATGGTAATATAGAAAGTAATTCTTCTGTAGTATTGGATCATCCATTAGTTCAAATTATTGAAAGAATCAAGAAGGAACAAGAAGCTGATGAAGATATTGATCAAAAGATTGGTTATATTGATATTAATATTCCATCTTTCAGTTTACCAGTTGCAAAAACAGGATCTCTTGCTTTAAATCATCAATCTACTGCTCCTGCCAGTGCTTATAATCCTAATATCTTCAGTCAAGAATTGATGCTTTATATTTGGGATAATTATTTAAGCTATTTCTCCCAATTAAAGAAAATGGTCTTTGTTGGGTATGGTGATGCTTATCAATCTATTGTTCATTTATACGCCAAAAGATCATCACAAGAAATCAAAGATTTAGTCAAAGGTACTGTGGTATATGTTAATAGATCCAATCTTAAGCCATTAGTACCAGTTATGGATGAATCCATGGTAGATTGGTTTTATCAAAATTCAGTAATTTTCACCAGTTGTTTGAATCCTTGTTGGATTAGTAGTAATAGTAATGGTAATACTAATAGTTCAGCATCTGTTACTAGAAATGGAATCAATGGATCCAGCACTCATACAGCCAATAATGAGGATCTGATAAAACGACCAAGAAGAAAATTTGGTAGAGTTATAAAAGCCAATAATGATGGATTATGGGAAGTAATATGTGAGAGGTTTGATGAAGGGGTAGATTTCATTTTAGATTCTATAGAAGATTATAGTAGTAGTAGTAGTAGTCAAAGTAACTAAAAGTAATATAAAAAACTTTATTTTTTTTTTTTTTTTTTTTTTTTTAAAAAAAAAGACTTATTTTCATATGAGTATATTGATGCATTTTATATATAGAAAAAAAAAGGTCTATTAGGTCATTATTATACATAGCTTGGAAACCGTTTGGCAAACTGTTTTTCAAGATCGTCAACGTCAGGTATAGAGATTTCACTTGAATCACTTAATCTTCTTTCCAGTTTTAAATCATTTTCAGGGGTTCTTAAGTAAACTGGTTTTTTAGGTTTAGGAGGAGGAGGCTTTTTAGCCACAGGGTTAACAGCTGGGGGTTTTAATTTAGACAGATCAGGTTTATTGATATTCATTCTAGGAGATATTGATCTTGATTTCGAAGAATTTGATGATAAACTTTGAGGAACCTTAGGAGGTTTAAGATGATTGTTCGATTTTGTACCTGTAGTCGGACTATTTATAGCTGCTAAATCATCATTATCATTTTCGGTAAATCTTCCATAACCTTGAGCAGTCTTTTTATAATCTTGTTCATCATTATTGAATAATTGGGCCATTCTCTTTTGAATGGATAATTTTTTAGGTTTATTATCATTGGTATCAGGAGGATTATCAACAAGATCTTCAGGAGAATCACTATGTTTCCTATTCCCAGACATCATTTGTTTAATTGAAGAAATACTTGATCTCTTATTAGAAGTACTAATTTCACTTGTGCCAGTAGAACTATTACCAGTACTAATTTTTCTTAAACCATTCTTAATCATCAGGAAACTACCACCAGTATTTTGTCTCAGAGAAACCCCTGATTTTGATTCATCTTCCATATCACGTAAAAAGAATAAAGTATTATCTTCTTTAGTAGGAGCCATTTCTTCAGATTTTCTAGAATTGGACAAATTTTCACTACTTTTACTAAGTTGTTGTTGAATATAATCCTTCAAATTAGAAGATGAAGAAGGCATTGTAACAGGCAGAACACTTCTTGATTCATAAGATTCTTGATAAAATGATTTGGGGCGATTATTGGAAGAAGATCTTTGGGGTAAAGTGGGGGTACCATAAGTTGATTTAGGTCTGGAAGAAGTTCTTGTAGAATTCTTTAAAAATTTACTAGTATCAATCGAAGCAAAAGGATCATTGGATTTGGGAGTTATCTTCCGATTAGGCTCTGTTTGAGAACTAGAATTATTTGAAACACTGGATGATACAGGACCAGGACCAGGAGTAGGAGTAGGGGTAGAAGTAGAAATAGTAGCAGAAGAAGAAGATTTATGAATATCATGATGTTTCTCCTTAATTGATAATGGAATAACATTAGGAACTGGGGAGTTCATCATAGAACATACCTCAGCCAATAATTGAACAGCATTAGGTCTCCGTCTAGGATCTTCACGCAAACAACATCTGATGATATTTTTTAAACGACCACTAAACATCAGACCCGGTTGATTATGAGGAATCCTTAAACTTGAGGAACAATGAAGAATCAGGGACTCAAGATGTTGTAACGTGGTATGAGAAGACCGTTCAAAAGGAGTAGTATAATAACACAATTTATAAAGAAAACACCCCAAGGCCCAGATATCCAGTTTATCATCAATAGGGAACCCTCGAGATAAATCAATCATTTCAGGGGCTCGATATTGAGGAGTAGTATGTTGCATTATATCATCCAGAACAGATTTCAAATCTTTTTCTGATTTGGGAGCAGGAATGTATCCTACAGAAGAGCCAAAATCACACAATTTATAAGTTCCTTTATCATCAATTAAGACATTTTCAATCTTAATATCTCGATGAAGCAATGGAGGTTGAAGGTTATGACACATGGCCACCCCCAAAGTTATGTCCCTCATAATCACCAAAATCTCGGGTTCAGTAAGTTTATTGGTTAATCGAGTATTCATGAAATCAATTAACCCATTATTGGAACAATATTCCATTAGTAAAAACACTTCATATTGTTGAGCCACAGGACCATCACCGCTTCCCAATCGAGAAGCATGAGAATCAATATACGAAACAATGGTGGGATTCCCCCTTAATCGTTTCATAGCATCAACTTCTTGTCGTAAAAGATTCAATTGCCATTTATTAGGAACTGCTACTCGTTTCAAACAACCGCTAGTAGCCCCATTGAATGGAGGATCTATCTGGCACGTGTAAACAAGAGCAAACCCTCCAGCGGAGATATATTTGGTGATGTTGATCTTGTGAGATCCTACTGTTAACTTAGTTCCCGGCGGGTAAGCATTGGGAGGAGGAGGAGGCATTACGAGAGGGATATTTGTGTTGGTCCTTTTTCAATTGATTCAACGAGTGAGAGAGCAGGGTTCGCAACGGAAAGGGGAAAGGAAAAGAGAAGAGAAGAGAAGAGAGAAAAGAAAAAGAGTTGAAAAAGAGAAGAGAAGAAAAAGAGAGAAGAGAAAAAGAAAAGAAAAAGAAAAGAGAGAAGAGAAAAAAAGAAAAGAATAGACAAGAGAAAAAGACAGAAGAAAGATGAAACTCTACTTCGAAGCAGAAAAATATATACGAGATACATCGGAGCAAAATGGTAGTCTTCAAAGTCGGATCTTCAATGATTCTAAACTCACTAATTCCCCTAAACATGTATACGCATTGGTAGTTTCTTGTCTTGAGTATAAAGCGCATATTAATAAGATCATTACCAAGTCCAAGATCAAACAATCCAAAGAGATAAAAAAGGCTAAAGTCAGTGATGGAGTGTTGTTGTTGGTGGTACATGATTTAATTTTTAGTGCCAAAGGAAGAATTCAACTGGGAAAACATCCTATTAAGGACGCTATATTAGCTCATAAGACCCGACTTCAATCGGAGTTGGTCAAACTTAAGCTTAAACATAAAGTCACTCAAATAGATCAATTACCTGATATAAAGAAGATTGATGAAACCCCAATACGATGGATACGGATCAATACTATAAAGATATCACCTCAAGAGTTTATAGACGGCAATAAGTGGTTTCTGGACTTGAACCCTGTATATACTATTGGTGATATTTCTAGTCCTGGTGTCGTCTATAAAGACACTTACATTGATAATTTATACGGATTACATCCTCAAGAGAAGATAATGACTACAGCTGCCTATAAAAATGGAGAGTTTATTATTCAAGATCGGGCTTCGTGTTTCCCCGGAGCCATATTATTTGGTGATAATGAAAACCTTCCTCATCAAGTTATTGATGCTTGTGCAGCACCCGGAAATAAAACCACTCATGTCGCATCATACTTAAAGGCATTAGCGCCTCCACACTCGGTAGTGTATGCTTTTGAACGAGACTCCAATCGAGTAAAGACGCTTCGGAAAATGTGTGACATCGCTACTAATCCTCACCAATTGGTACAAATAACCCACGCCGACTTTACTTCTATAGATGTCAATGACTTTGGTCAGGTTCAAGCCTTGGTAGTGGATCCTTCTTGTAGTGGGTCAGGGATATTTGGTCGAGCTCTCGAAGATGGTCTTGAGCAGGAGAGAGCTTCGGATGATCGGTTAGATCGGCTTTCCCGGTTTCAGTTCAAGATCATGAAACATGCGCTTCAGTTCCCTAATGCTACAAGAGTGGTATATTCTACGTGTTCCATACATCCTCAGGAGAATGAACGAGTGGTGGTGGATCTCTTATTAGACGCTGAGATGAAGCTGAGGGGCTGGCGGTTAGCTCCGCGACGCACAGTACTTCCACAATGGCCCCGTAGAGGGTGGGAAGAGGAATTTACTGCCTTGCTGTCAGCAGAAACGTCTGTTCAAGACCTTGCTGGAGGGTGTGTTCGGGCGGTGGCTAATGAGGACGGAGGGATAGGGTTTTTTGCTGCTTGTTTTGTGAGGGGGGAGCCGGAGCCGGAGCCGGAGCCGGAACAGGAACAGGAACAGGAGCCGGAGCCGGAACGCAAAGAAGAGTACTCTGACTGGGAAGGGTTTGCATAGTGTTCATGTATATAGTATTATGTTCATGTATATATAGTATTATGTTCATGTATATATAGTATTATGTTCATGTATATACAATATTATGTTCATGTATACAATATTATGTTCATGTATACACTACACATCATTCATGTATCCCTATACACTTCATCTACATACTCTAAAACCTACTGATAATATCATCAATAACTTGTTGAGTAGTAGAGGTACCACCCAAATCAGGAGTCTTGATTTTGTCTTCAGCCAAGTTAGCATCAACAGCTTCATAGATCTTGGCTGCAGGTTCAGAATGTCCCATGAATTCCAACATTAATGCCGTAGATCTAATAGTAGCAATGGGGTTGGAAATTCCTTGTCCTTCAATGTCTGGAGCTGATCCATGACATGGTTCACCAATAGCAAAGTTGGCACCAACATTGGCTGAAGGAACCACACCTAAAGATCCCACTAAGGCAGCGGCTCCATCACTTAAGATATCTCCGTATAAATTAGGAGCGACCACAACATCAAAAATTTCTGGTTCTCTGAACATACGATACACCATGGAGTCAACAATTTGTTCTTTATGTTGAATGTTACCGTATAAAGAAGCATTGGCATCATACACCAGACGACAAGCTTCTCTAAATAACCCATCGGATTGTGATAACACATTTGATTTATGAGTCACAGTCACGGTTGGTTTTTCATGTAATGAAGTAATGGCACTGGAACTTTCTCTCACCGTTTGTCTTTGTAAGGCAATATCATAAGCCATTTGAGCAATTCTGGTGGTAGCAGTTTCGGTGATTCTTTTAATGGCCTCAGCGATTCTAGTTCCGTCTTCGGCTTTGTAAGTTTTTTCTTCTTTGACGTACAAATCTTCAGTATTTTCTCTAACAATAACCATATCGACAGGTCTATCTTTAGGACCGGCTGATTTAACAGGACGAACATTGGCGTATAATCCTAATTTCTTTCTTAAGGCCACAATTGGTGATGAATATCCAGCGACTTTAACAGATGGTGATGACACAGCTCCAAATAATGCACCATCACATTCATTTTGTAAAACTTCAACAGTTTCATCAGGCAATGCCGTTCCTGTCTTTTGGAATAATTCGTATCCGGCATCAAGATTGACAAAATCAAATTTCAAATCAAACTTAGATGGTAAGTTTTCTAATACGGCTTTACCAGCAGGAATCACTTCTCTACCAATTCCATCACCAGGAATTAATCCGATTTTAAGGGATTTTAAACTACTAGAAGATGTAGAGAATGTTCTCCGTAATCCACAAGATATCATTGTTGACTAAAAATGAAATAAATTTTTCAGTTTATGAGTCAACCGGGGTTGGTTATTACACTATGAGAAAGAGAGAGAGAAAGAGAAAGAAGTGAAATATCGATTACCAAATTAACAATGTACATTCTTTTTTTTTTTTGTTCTTGGTTCAGTATATACAAGGGATTGAATAATTTTACATTTAGTTATCACCTTTGACGATTCCAACCTTAGCTGGTCTTAAAACTCTGGAGTTCAAAGTATAACCTGGTTGTTGAACGTGGAAAACAGTACCAGGTTCTTTATCAGGTTGAGGAATTTCAAAAGAGGCTTCATGATGGTTTGGATCAAATGGTTGTCCAATAGGATCAATCTTCTCTATACCATAACTCTTTAATGTTTTTTCAAACACTGATCTGGTCATATCAACACCTTCATATAAGTTTTTAACTTCATCATTACTGGCCAATGTTTCTTCTTTAACTGCATTTAATGCCAAACTGAAGTTATCAAGAGAGACAATCAAATCTTTGGAGAATTTTTGTAAGGCAAAATCCTTGGCCTTTTGGACTTCTTTCTTGGTGGATTCTTGAAGGTTTCTGAAATCAGCCACGGCTCTAACATAACCGTTCTTCATGTCAGCCAATTCTTTATCCTTTTTGTTCAATTTATCCTTTAATTCATTCACTAACTGGGCTTCTGGTGAAGTTTCTTGTTGACTTTGTTCATTAGCTTCTTGTTTGCCATCTTCGCCTTCTTGTTGACCACCTTCTTGTTTAGCGTCTGATGAGTTGAATCTAATTCCATTCACCATGGATCTAGATCCATACATCATAGCGGGTCTATTTAAAGTAGCCGCCTTGATTACTCCGGCTCTGTAAGTTCTTAATCCTGATAACATTATTAAGTGTGACTATTGACTTAAAAGAAAAATTTTCGGAACTTGACAATGCGAAATCGAGATGAGAGTGAGAGAGACAATATTAACTCTTCCTTTATATAATAGATCCTTTTAACTATAACGATTATTTCACTATATATTACCAACTAGAAGGACCAAATGCTTCACCTTCTTTAAGTGGTTGTCTAATAGCCTCGTTTAAAGTATCCACAGTGTTAATGACCGTGTTTCCCCACCAAGAAGGGAATTTAGTACTAGTTAAGTATAAGGTTAAAAATACAATCAAACTTGACCAAGCAAGACCAATATCCAAACCAGCGGATAAAGAATAGTTGTATTTAGTCCACCAATGGAACCATTTTCTTTTAATAAACCAACCAAATATGATTCCTACAGTACAGTAAGAAGCATAATTGTAAGGAGTAGCTGGTGGAATGTATCCGGTACCGGAGAAGAAGACTGGCCAATTTAACCATCTGACAGGACTTCTTGGCCATTTTTTCAAGATTAACCAGGAAATAACTGGGAGAACTGCTCCGATAACAAAGAAGAATAATAACCCATAATAAATTTGACCATGAGAAAATTGTCTTTGAGGACCAATGACTCCCCAAATGATACTGGCATTGAAAAAGACTCTCCCATTAGGACAAACATAGTTATTGGGTTGATCGACATCACATAACCCATCAATTGCTCCATAGGACCATCTTAATACAGCGATTTGCACTAAACAACTCCATAAAGTACCTACTAATTGAACAGCAAATACGTTTCTTGGAGCCACCTTCATATAATGACCTAATTTCATATCTTGAGCATAAGTCACAGCTTGATTATTGGTAATATAACCAAAAGTTTTGAAAAACATCATAGCTAATGGTTTACCTGGAAGCATATAACCAATGATGAATTCAGTGACAACATTAAGTCCTACAGCAATATTAGTTAAAGCGTAGATAACCCCAACAGGAATCAAAAACACAATGGCAATCAACAAAGCTATAACCAAACACCACACTGGCATTTCTGTATTCCAAGCATCAATAGTAGCAATGGAACATCCGAAAAAGATCAAAAACACAACTAAATACCACCATTCGGGGACTTCTTTATAGTTTTTCATTAATCTCATATGAACATCAGGCTTTTCCTTTTGTTTAAGTTGATTAATAATATCTTTACCATGGAACAATACTGTGTGTACGATTGTTGATAACATAGCAGCAAAGGATAAACCATAACACATGGCAAATGTGGTTGATAAGAACAATGGTGAATATTCTTCATAAGCTTTTTGGTTAAAAGTTAAAGTTTCAGAATTAATAATCTTTGAAACATCGTATGTTTGAGCATATCTATCAAAGGAACCAGATGATGAAATTGGTAAATATTGTGCATACCAAGTATTGGAGTAATGAATTGCAGGAACAATAATCCAAAAGATTACAACAATGGAGGAGAAAATGGTAAAGATGGTTCCAATTGGTGGAATTAATGGTGAACCAATATAACCAGCAATTTGATTCCAATCAAAAGTTATTGGAATTAATCCTAAACCCGTGGAGGAACCGAAAACTTGATTCACAATGACATCATTAGGTTTAATCCAAGTGACCCAAGCAAAGTATGATAATCCTTGGAAAATGTATCCAGGGAAGAAGTACCAGAAAAAGGAAACCACAAAAACAGTACAAAAGAATGCTAATCTACTGATTTTCCAACCATTAGCAGGGTGATTTTCATTGACATGCATGTTGGTCAAAAATGTACAGGAAACCAAGTTAGCTGGCCAGATCATAGAAGGAGGATGAACCAAAACTCTACGAGCAACACCTCCTAACCCGAAACCAATACATTGAGTAGACCAAATGGCCAAAAGATCAAACCCCCAACCAAAATCTTGCTTATAAAACCGATTTTGTGCCAACAAGATATCCGTGGCATAGGCAGCACCACCACCAAAGGAAACATTGGCCATAATCACCACAAGAGCATGTTCTTTAACATTGAAAGGACCAGGATTAAGTGGAACACCAAAAATCTTCCAATTAGGAATAATTTTGTGCCAGATTATACCAATGGGCCAAGCCAAAATGGAGGTAACAAAAGTAGTAATAGAGAATGATGGACTGTGTAAGGAGAATAAAAGATTCATACCAGAACCAATGGTGGTTAAAATAATGGCCATTACCCACATTCTAATAGTATTCTGAGGTAAAGTAGGATCATCAGTACTTGGGACTGAAGCTCTAACTTCAGGGTAAGGAGAATCATCTTCCACAGTAATGGCAGCATATTCATCCTCAATGACATCTTTTGTCATGTTGGAAGTGATGGGGTCAAAGTCTCTAGATCTGATAGCTTCAACATTATTTACAGCGTCAGTTTCTTCAACAGATCCCGATTCATAATCATAAACCCGTTTTTGATCACCATCAATACTAGCTTCTTTTTGAATAACTGCTTCTTTTTCCGACATATTTAATGCAGGTTAATTCAAAAGGGAAAAAGAAGAAGAAAATTAAGAAAAAATAAAAAAAAAAAAAAAACAAAAAATAAAAAAACTGTCAAAAGAAAGTCTATTTAATACCTTCAGTATCACCGTAAAAGAAAAAAAAAGGTGAAGGGTGCCATGGATGTAGGTGGTTCCCTATTTTGGACATCGTAAACCTGAAAGTGCTGCCATATATGATAACAATAAGTTACTTTTGATAACTTATGTACATTAATATTTAATATTGTTGATTATCGTCCAATAATATTGCAGTAAGATAATGTCCAGAAATTCGTGCCTATTGTTCAACGGATTTATGTCGTTGATACCATGACTGATAAAAGATCTAAAGTAAAAGGTTTTGTATCTTTAACTTTTTAAAAGAAAATAAAATAACCTTAAGTTTATACATCAAAAACCATGATTTCTGTCTAAATACTGTCACAATACTGTCAATTCGCTGTCAAAATGCTGTCAAAATAGCTCCATGTGCTGATTTTACTTGGCAGAAAATATCATGAATGTAGCGCCAACTACGTGTGGGATACTAATTTTTGTGTATTCGACCTTCCTTTTTCGGTATTCTATTGTATCTGATATGAAACGTTAGGTAATTGGCAAATGCGATAAGTATAGGCGAGTTCTTTCGCTGCAAATCGTATCGGAATTCCCGGAGCTCAGCGTTTACTTTATGTCTATTGATAAGAAGTATTCGATATTCGATACATTAAGCTATATTAGAAGAGGAAAAGGTGTAATCGTAGTAGCCCGTAGTAGTCTGTAGTAGCTCGTTGTAGCCCGTAGTGAATTGTAGTGAATTGTAGTGAATTGTAGTGAATTGTAGAAAAACTTGGAGCAGATACTGTGGAAATATTCTAAGGATGAAAAAACGATCATAACATTAGAGAAGATAGATTTAGTAACTTTAACAGACACCAATGTTACTATAGAAATGTGTTTTTCGTCATAGTTAATGCAGTAGTACAATTCCTATTTCTATCTCAGTTTCGCAGTGGAATCTCATCGTCTTTTCCCAGTGCGATGAGCAAAAACTGATTTTACATCTATAACACTTTAACAACACTAAACATGAGACAAAAGAGAGCTAAGTCCTACAAAAAGCAAATGAATGTATACATTCATAGTTTTAAGTTCAGAGAACCATTCCAGACAATTGTTGATGATGAGTTGGTTTTAACATGCCACAAAAATTCATTTGATCTCACCAAAGGATTAGCTAGAACTATTCAAGGTGAAGTAAAACCCATGATTACTCAGTGTTGTATGCAAGCATTATATCAAACAAATAATCAGCCGGCTATAGACTCGGCTAAGTTGCTTGAAAGACGTCGTTGTAATCACCCACCCTCAGATCCCTTACCACCAGCTGAGTGTATTGAATCAATTACTAGTATTGATGGTGAAAATAAGCATAGGTACGTTATAGCTACTCAACACCATAGTCTTAGAAAAGCATTAAGAAAAGTCCCTGGAATACCTATTGTGCATATGAATAGATCTGTGATGGTCATGGAGCCTATTTCTAAGGCTTCTCTTCGTTATTCTAATTTATTGGAAGCAAAGAAATTGACTGGAGGACTTAATGATTTTGAGTCTGCAGGAATAAAGAAACAAGATGGTGATGATAGTGATGATGACAAGGATGATAATGATGATGAAAAACCTCAACCAAAGAAAAGAAAGGGTCCTAAGGGACCAAATCCTTTAAGTGTTAAGAAGAAGAAGAAGGACACTGTACCCAATCAACATTCACAAGACCACCAATCAACATCTAAACCTAAAAGAAGAAGAAAACATTCAAAAAACCCCCATCAAGATAATGATGGGAATTCCAATAATGATCATGATTTAGACAATGAAAATAATCTGGAATGATATATACATAGAGACTAATATTTAGTTAAAATGATAATAAATATATGCATTAGGAATAAATTATTCTACTTGAAGAAGATCAAATGTGTTCTCCTTTGTTTCTAACATTACTTTGCTTTCCTTGTTCTTTGCCCTAGCTCCTGATCTATCAACTTGGAGTACTTTCTTCTGGGAATCTATAACACAAAGTTTACAATCAAATGCTAATGAATTTTCCTTAAAAATGTTTCTTAATAACTTCATTGACAAATAAAGATTATTTTCATCCTCAATTGTCATGGTAAGATACTTTTCGGGTACATAAAGTAGGAAATTGCCTTCACTATACCCTAGAATTAATGGCTCAATTTTATCGGTTTCTATTAATGGATCCAAAGATTTCTTTAAAGTATCTTCTGTAACCCCCAAGAAGACATCTTGAATTATGATAGAATTAAACAATTCCAGACTTAAAATCTTGGCCCTTTCTTCTTCTTGTAATATTTCCTTTTGTTTATCCTCTTCAATCTTATCTAAAGTTTGCTGAATAGTCAAGGATGGCACTTTTGTTCTTTGGTTGATGTAAATAAATACTGATCTTTTAGGCTCAGGATCTTGTGATTCTGAATAAAGACAATAACTATTGGCAAGACCATGAATAAACTTTCTTTGAGCACTATTCATAGCAGGGAAATGATGACTTCTCTTTGTTGAATCTTCATTACCAACAAAATCTCTCATGAATGCTTCAATCCTCAGACACCAATTGGTTTGTTTCTGATATACTGTCAAGATTTCATCATCATAAATTGATTTATAGTCATCATTCTGATCATTAATATCAAGTACAAATGCCGACCTGAGTTCTTCATCTCGTTTATGATCTTGACATGCTTCATCACATTCTAATGTTACGTCAAGATTTGACTTTGTCGTCAAAGAACCTTCACATCTAACCGACTGTTCAATTCTACCACATTCACATGTTATTTGTACCATTTCACTACAAACTTGTGCATCACAACTTTTTGATTTACCAACCTTATTGGCATGACATTTCAATTTACATCTATGAGGACAATTAGTTCTAATCTTACCACAAGCTGATTGACAGAAAGCACTACTGGCATGAACACCTCTTTCTATACAATCCTTGGAACATGGTCTTAAACATGGATGACCACAATTCTTTAAAACTTGACATAATTTATCACAAGATGGTGTTCCCAGAGAACATAAAATATTGGGCATTTCCTTACTACCACATTGACAAAGTTTAGTTACTAATGCTGTGCATTTAGGACAGTCGACTGAATCATCATGACATTCATGTATTTCAGGTCTATGACCACATGACTTTTCTCTATTACATTGTTCATGACATTGTAATTTAGTACCACACCTAACGGGAGCTTCAATAATCGTTTTACCACAATGACATATTAGATCTTCATTGGTTGATTCTAGACAAACATCACATGGGCCAGGATGACAAAAAGCTGAACAAGTATGTTTCCCACAAGATTTCAATCTATTACAAGTTTTTGTACAAATGTGAACTGGTTCCATAGTCATAATTTCATCTTCGTTATTAACATTTGATATTGTTCTATTACGGATAGCCTTTTTCTTAACCCGTTCTCTATCTAAAGCAAGTTTTTCATAAGGACAACATTCGATTCTATGGTAATGTTTACGACAATTCATTAAAACAGGACATTTATGTCTACATTTAGGAACAAATCCATTTTGAATGGCCTTACAAGGTACAGCAAACGAATAATTTTTACAACCACATTTGACATCATAAAAGATATTATGACATTCACAATCTCCAGGATGACATTGTAATAAACATGTACAACCACAAGGTAATAATTTTCCACATTCCGATTCACAAGTAGGAATTGGATCAGTACATTTAGTTCTATGAGTGGCATTAATCATAGTTTTACCACAATGGCAGGTATTTTTAACCTTGGGAGAATTTTCACAGATTTTTGTTTTCAATGGATAAGGCTGACATTCTAGTTCTTCATAATGGATATTACAATCATAGTATCGTTTAGTTGTTTGATCACATTTAGCAATTCCAATCCACTTATTAGACTTGTCATCATTAGATGATTTTAATTGTTTATCCATACATTTGATCCTTCTATCATCATCCTTTCCACAGTAACATTTTCCTGTTATAACGTCATCACAATTCCCACAAAACCCATCATGACATAATTTTTCACATTTATGATTGAAATCGCATACAACATTATTACAAGGCTCATCACAACTCCAACCATCGTAAGGGGTAATTATACAAGGAACCTGCTTTTCAAAACATCCACAGTTACATTTAATACTTGGACCTAAAGCCCCACATAATGGATGACTACCAGGATGACAAACCGATGAGCACTTGTGAATACAGTTATCATATTGTTTACCGCATAAATTATCACAACTGAAAGGTATTAAGGAGTCGGATTCGGGATTGGATACTTTACCACACCAACAAGTAAACTTTGAAGGAACCTTATTCTTTTCAATATTACATGATGGACATCTCCATTTTTTGCCTACAGTAGATGATCCATTTACAGCCCAATCTTTAATACAGTCTAAATCATACACTCTGTAGCAATTATCACAAGACCATACCTGAGATGTTCTATCTATTTCTAATGTACAAACAAGACAAGTGTAAGTTCCATTAGAAATTTCATCTATAATAATATTTGATAATGATTCATTAGCATATTCTTCATCCAGACTTGAATCGGATTCTGAGTCTGATTCTGATTCTGATTCTAATTGAGATTTTGATTCCAGACCAGATGAAACTTCAGAAACCTCTTCTTGATCCTTTGAAATGCTATTATGTTCAACCGTCTCTTTGTGTAGGTCACTAAGTTGTGACATGGGCTGATTCAAGATATGATGAAAATTTGAAAAAAAAAAAAAAGAAAAAGAAAAAAAAAATCTAAAATCTAAAAT
Organism: Yamadazyma triangularis; assembly: GCA_030573955.1. NCBI lineage: Eukaryota > Fungi > Ascomycota > Pichiomycetes > Serinales > Debaryomycetaceae > Yamadazyma > Yamadazyma triangularis. The sequence continues at coordinate 316,370 of JAJMEC010000003.1, forward strand.
CTTAAAAGCGCATTACAGAACTTATCATAGTATACATTATAAAGAAATGAACATTAATGCAAACCCCATCTAAAATATACATACATATTTATAGACATACATGTAGGAAAAAAAAAACTGATAAAATAAAAATAATATAGTGTAAAATAATTGGAATGAAAAGGAATGAAAAGATGCTAATTCACTTTAATACTCTTTCGTTTGAAGAAATCCATAACTTTTTTAGCAGCACTTGCTTCTTTGTTATTGGAAGATCTAGAACTAGATGATTTAGACGAAGAATCTGAACCAATTCTTTTCTGATAAGTCTTTGGAACATTAACTTCAGAAGGTTCTAAAACTTTCTTGGTTGAAGGCTTTGGACTTGGAGCTTTAGAGGAATTATTTGATGAATTGTTTGCAGAAACGGTAATATTATTCGATGAAGAATTATAGGTGCTGTAAAACGAAAGAATGCTAAATCTGTTACGTTTCTTATTTTCTTTGACTTCCTTGTTTTCTTTGTTTTCACGATAAATCGATTCTCTTTTGGATTGTCTCTTTTCTTTCTTTTTGGATTTAACCTTTTCAATTTCATCCATTGTCTCCTTATTCTTTTTACTATGCTTTGATTCATGAGTATTATCAATAGTAACTTTCGATGTCTCATTAGGTTTCGTCTTGGTGTTGGTCTCTTCGCCTTGTTTTATTTCACCATCAATAACTCCATCATTAGTTTGAGATTTATTCAATTGATCTTTACTGGATTCATCATTATTATTTAATTCTAAATTACTCATTCTGTCTTCCAAATAAAGTAATACTGAATTTCGTTTGTTTTCATTTGTATTACTATTGGTCGATTCTCTTGTTAACACGCCATTAACATGAACAGGAGTGACTTGTGAGTTTCTTCTAGAATTACCAGAATTGGATGATTTAACCATGGTATTATAATTGGATAATCTTTCATTACTATGAGATTTGCCTCCAATAGAATTAGAACTATCAGTAGAATGAGTTGAACCGAGGGTCTTTGGTGGAGATGATGACAAGAATTGATTCATTGGCATATTTATAGGTGATGGAACCTTATAATCAAATAATGAATTAGCAGAAGAATTAATAGGGTTTGTAGGATGATATGAAGTTGGTCTTGGTTTCTTATTATTATGAGGTAATTTTTGTGTATTGTCCTTAGAGACATTAGGAATTTGGGATCCTAATTTCTCGACAACAGAATCATCATGACTTAATTTGTCCTTTTCCTTACCATGTTCATTTGGTTTTGATGGACTCTCAACGATGGTTGAAATTGGCAGTCCAGTATAAGTTGTAGAACGAGGTAATGAAATTGGAACTGGTAAATTCTTTGAATCATTGAGTTCATTATTTTGGGAATATTCATTTTTATCGTTAGGAACCTCTCCATTGTTAACCGTTAATGAACTTTCATCATTAATAGCAGGACTAGGGTATGAATTGGAAATGGATGCCGATTTGCCATGACGAGGAGGATTTGAATTCTTCTTCAAATCGGGAACGTTGGATGTTAATACATCGGATTCATTAATTATTTGACCAGTAGCTGAGAATGATCTACCTTGTTGTTTCTTCATTGGGAACAGATTACTCATTAATTGATTACTATTGGTCTTTTCATTGATCATTGAATATCTCTTACTAGGATTATTATTGTTATTAATGATATTTCTTTTAGTGATATTGTCTTTATGAATTCTATCCCATTCAGGTTGTCTTATGGATAAAAGGTTAGCGTAAGGAGATAACCAAGGATGATTTCTAATATCATCAATGTTCATTCTCTTTTTAGGATCAGGTACAATAATCTTTCTTAATAAATCTCTTGCCAATGGACTAATATATTCAGGAAACGTCAAAGGAGTTTTACAAATATAATGATATAATTTAACAATATCGGAACCATCTTCATTTTCAGGATCATCATCGAAAGGCAAATAACCAGCCAACATGGCATATAAAATAATACCTAAAGACCAAATATCAACTTTCTTGGCTTCATAAGGAGATTGAGTTAATACTAATTCCGGAGCAGCATAACAAGGAGAACCACAACTAGTTTTCATAAAATCATTCTTATCCTTATTATAACTATTAACAAAACCAAAATCTGATATGATAACATTTTTGTGTTTATCTAATAATAAATTTTCTAATTTAAGGTCTCTATGAATTAATCCCTTTGAATGCATATAATCAACACCACTAACCAATTGACCAAATATCTTTTTGGCTATATTTTCTTTTAAAAACTTATGGGATAAAATATAATCAAATAATTCACCACCCGATGCATATTCTAAAACAATACCAATATATTTACCACTTTTCATGACTTCAACCAAACTAACAATATTTGGATGATTTAATAATTTTAAAGAATTAATTTCTCGATGAACTTTGGTTTCACTTTCACTATCCTTAATAATAGTATCTCTTTTAATTAATTTAATGGCAACTTGATTAGGAACTTTACCATCTTTTCTCCAACCTAATTTGACTTTACCAAATTCACCTTCACCTAAAGTTGATCCCAAGATATAATTACCAAATCTAACTTCCCGATGGATTTTTTTCACCATATTAGGATTGGATAATGATAATCTAGCAGAATCTTCCAATACTGTTTGGGCTGACATCGTCTATGGGTTTAAGATTGGGATATATTTATATAATATGTAATATCCTATCTTCAATAATACACACACAAAACCAAAAGTATGTTTTTGGTTGGATAATGGATAATTGAAATAAAAATGCCTTGTGAAGTGACGACTGTTCTGTTATGGGGTGGGGTAATTGAAACGGTTAAAGAAAAAAAAAAGACTTGATATTGAATGTTTGTCCTTTAATTCTTTGGAAATAGCCGAAGTTGGAGGTGTGGGTGGGTATGTATGGTCTATCAGGTAAACTCTCTAAGAAAAAAAAAAACAAAAATTAAGACGAATCTATAAGTCTTTTGTTTCTGAAAGAAATCTCGTTTAATTTGTGTTTACCTTTGAAACAGAAGGATCACAATTGTTTTCTCTTTGTGAACAATAACCGGTGGGCCTATTATTTGACGATGAACTGTGATCTGACGTTGTTTAGAAAAACGTATTGGCCTCTCTCTGTCACCGTAGTTGTTTTAGTTTTCACAAATAGAAAATAAAAAAAAAAAAAAAAAAAAAAAAAAACACAAAATTTATGCACACAGAAAAGGGGTTTATTATAAAGCAGTAATGTTTATAAAACTAAAGAGACCAATATTAAGTAGAAAATGGTAGTAACAATTTACAACTTGGAGTGTTTACATTTTGTGATGCGGGCCACGACCAGTGGTGTTGAGATTACTGAAAACAATTGGAACATAAACAAATGAGAAAAAAAGAATAGTCAAGGCTATTATGCAAGAATGGGATCAAAGGGTCGTCTATTGATGTAAGCTCTAATGATGAGAAGATAGAGAGGATATGGAAGAGAACTAGAGATGATATTCTAAAGAGTATATAGACAAGATTATGATGCTAACATTGCTATGGAGAAGTGTTGATGACCAAGATTGAGAAGAAGAATTTTGCTGCTTTGGTTTTGCCTGGTTACGGTTCGCTTATTTTAGCTAAAAGTGAGGGTTTTGTTCCTATTGAAGTAAAGGCTGCGGAAGGTGATTGTTTAAGGTTCTATTATTCCAATTAACTAAATTTAGCAATATCACTACCAGTTCCTTAGTTATGCTGCAAGAAGGGATAATTGCGCTTAGTATTGGAGGGGGTTGAAAATCTTAAATATAATGGTTATCAGAATGAGATCATAATAGTTATCAGTTTAGGTTATGACTATTGTTGGTATGTTTATTAATGACATAGTTATCAATGAGATTATCAATGTTGGTTATCAGTGATGGGATTATTTTTTTTTTTTTTTTTTTTTTTTTTTTTTTTTTTCTTTATTATTATTATTATTTTCTTTATAGATAAGTATCAATTTACTGTGTGATTGTCCTGGGACCCTTATCTGAAGATCAGTATTTTATTGTTCTGTTGTTATTTATTCTCTACATATTCTCCACTTTGTATCAATGGGAACCATCAATGATTTTATGTGAATGATCATTTTCGTATCGTAGTTGAAGGCTGTAACTGAAGCGGGGGAAAAGTGACACTACTTCATTACAGTATCAAAGACTATGCAGCAGACTTTTCGTATATTTTACCAGCAACTACTGTGATCTTAGGTGTTATATATATATATATATATATATGTATTATATCTTTTTACCTTTGACTTGACAACTCTTCAACTCGTTACAATCTAATCTGATTTTGTTATTGCTCTTGATTTCTAATTCTGACCTTTTACTTTTAACTTGTCTTATCTTTTATTTCCTCATCTAATCTACTGATCTCCATTCTCCGCTTTTTATCTCCGTTCTGGTGTCTGGATGTCATTTCTGTTGATCCTCTCAATCGCGTAAACAAATGATTTTGCCTCGCGTTATATATATCATTACTAAAGATGACCCAATCTGAAGCTGATATAAGTGTTGAAAATGCTGAAGTTGAAGGCGATGTTAACGTTGAAGAAGACGATGCCATGGGAGGACCTTTACCTATCGATCAGTTAGAAGGTAATGGAATTACTACAAATGATATCAACAAGTTGAAATCGGGTGGATTCTATACTATTGAAAGTATTGCTTACACTCCCAAGAAGAATTTATTGACAGTAAAAGGAATTTCTGAAGCTAAGGCTGATAAGGTTTCACAAGAAGCTGCTAAATTGGTACCTTTAGGTTTTACCACGGCTTCTGAGTTTCATAGTAGAAGATCAGAATTGATTTGTATTACCACTGGTTCTAAACAACTCGATACATTATTAGGTGGTGGTGTTGAAACCGGATCCATCACTGAAGTTTTTGGTGAATTTAGAACCGGGAAATCCCAATTATGTCATACTTTAGCTGTGACTTGTCAATTACCAATTGATATGGGTGGTGGTGAAGGTAAATGTTTATATATTGACACTGAAGGAACTTTTAGACCCGTTAGATTGGTTTCTATAGCCCAAAGATATGGTTTAAATCCTGATGATTGTTTGGATAATGTAGCTTATGCTAGAGCTTATAATGCTGAACATCAATTTCAGTTATTAAATTTGGCTGCTCAAATGATGTCAGAATCAAGGTTTTCTCTTTTAATTGTTGATTCCATAATGTCCCTTTATAGAACTGATTATTCTGGTAGAGCTGAATTATCAGCTAGACAAACTCATGTGGCGAAGTATATGAGAACTTTACAAAGATTAGCTGATGAATTTGGAATCGCCGTAATAATAACGAATCAAGTTGTAGCTCAAGTTGATGGTTCGGCCGCTATGTTCAATCCTGATCCTAAAAAACCTATTGGTGGTAATATTATTGCTCATAGTTCAACTACCAGATTATCGTTTAAAAAGGGTCGGGGTGAACAAAGAATTTGTAAGATTTATGATAGTCCTTGTTTACCTGAAAGTGAATGTGTTTTTGCAATTTATGAAGATGGTATTGGTGATCCAAAAGTGGAAGATGAAAATTAGCTACCCGCACTGTCATGAAATGGCTATAGAGTAATAGTATATACTGGTAAGGAATATAAAAAATTCAAGTAATGTTAATCTTAAAAGATATTGAATAAATATATATATATATATATATATTCATTTCTTACTTTTGTCAAACGTTGCCAGTTTTACTATTGTAAACTCCTGATTACAAAATTTAAAGGACGTTGCTAATAAAAAGGGCAAAAATTTTCTACTCTAAAAAGTCTCAAATTATTGTGACTTCTCGTTTAACAAAAACCCTAAAAAATTATCTTTTTCATCAGTCCTGGAGAGAGAGCCTCAAAATTCCCAATTAGGTAAGTGAAAATTTTTATCTTTTCCATCAATTCCGGGTAACTCTGGACGTTTAAGACCGAACATTTGACTCCCAGAAGGAAAAAAAAAAAACTTGATTTATTTCTTTTATTGTTTTATTTTATTTTCAGTAAATTTAAATACAAGGTAAAAAAAATCAGTTTTCTTTCTTTAAAATTGAGCTGAAAGTTCCACCCCGTTTAAAGATTGAATATTTAGATTAATATCACAAGTTAAAGCCTAAAAAACCCCTGGTAGTGAATTGTGAAAATAACTTTATTAGTCTATTATCTATAAGATAAATCCATAATGGAAAAGTCTAAGGTGAAATCTATTCTTCCCAAGCCTTCACCTTCTATGTCACTGACACCTTCTCCTAGTGTAAGCACATCTAATAAGAGAAAGTCTTTGAATAATATTGAGTACACTAATAGCAACACTAATAATACAACTATGAATGTTAATCAGAATAATAAAAGACCAAGAAATAAATCCACTAATCAACAAAATAGATCTGTAAATAAAGACCATGATGATGGTAGTAAAAATAATGGACATAGACCCGTTACTTCCTGTACTTTCTGTCGTCAACATAAGATTAAATGTAATGCATCTGAGAATTTCCCCAATCCTTGTGAAAGATGTGAAAGAATGGATTTAAAATGTGAAATTGATCCTCAATTTAGACCTAAAAAGGGTTCTCAAATTCAATCATTAAAGAGTGATGTGGATGAATTAAAGGCTAAAATTGAATTATTGACTAAGAATGAAACTTTATTAACTCAAGCTTTAACTCAAAGAAACTTAAATCAACGCTTATCGGAAATGCCCTCATCTGTATCCATGTATAACGAAAGACAATTCAATTCTGAAAATACTCCTCAGTTATCAGTAAATTCTGATATTGATCATATTACTCCCATGAATTTAGATCGGTCTTCTCCAAATTTAAGATTTAATAATTTATCACCTAGATCTTCGATGTTAAATGATTCTGTATCTATTAATCCTCAACTTCCTAATGTCTTGAATGAAAACTCCACTGATAATTCCCCTAGTCTTAAAGCTCATGATTCTCCAGCTAATTTTAAAGAGATATCAGAATTCATTTTAGGTGATGTTTGTCTCCCACTAGAAAAGGCAAATAAGTTACATGATAGATTCATAACTAAATTTTTACCATTCTTACCAATAATTGAATCTAAGAATGCTACAGAATTATATCATAAATCACAATTATTATTTTGGTCAGTGATATTAACGGCTTCCTTATCTGAACCTGAACCATCATTATATATGAATTTATCATCTTTGATTAAACAATTGGCTATTGAAACCTGTTGGATTCGTACACCAAGATCAACTCACGTTATTCAAGCATTGATAATCTTATCCATTTGGCCCTTACCTAATGAAAAGGTCTTGGATGATTGTTCCTATAGATTTGTTGGATTAGCCAAAAATTTATCATTACAATTGGGTTTACATAGAGGTGGTGATTTCATAAAAGAATTTAGTAGAACCCAGGTATCTTTAGGTCCTCGGGCTGAACTTTGGCGAACTAGATCGTGGTTGGCTGTCTTTTTCTGTGATCAATTCTGGTCTTCTGTATTAGGATTACCACCTCTGATAAATACCACTGATTATTTATTGGAGAATGCTAGGATAGACAACACTTTACCAAAAGAATTTCGGTGTTTGATATCATTATCTATTTTCCAATGTAAATTAGTCAATGTTATGGGAATATCTGTTACAAGACCAGATGGATTGTTAGAACCATCAAATAGAGCTGGTTCTTTAAATATTTTGGATAGAGAATTAGAAAGATTGAAATTCAAATTGTCAATTCCTGATGGATCACCTGTGGAAATTTACTTTTTATACATTAAATTGATGATTTGCTGTTTTGCTTTCTTACCTGGAACCCCTATTGAGGATCAAGTTAAATATGTCAGTTCAGCATATTTATCGGCTACAAGAATTATTACCATAACGTCCCAAATGATTAACAACAATACCATATTATTAATTGAATTACCAATTTATATCAGACAAGCAATAACTTATTCTGTATTATTATTATTTAAATTACATTTGTCTCGATACTTGATGGATAAATATGTTGATAGTGCTAGACAACTGATTGTTACTGTCCATAGATTATTGAGAAACACATTATCATCTTGGAAGAGCTTACAAAATGATATTTCAAGAACGGCTAAGGTTTTAGAAAACTTGAACATTGTATTATATACATATCCAGAAATATTTTACACTACTGATGATGAAGATAACAGTAGTATTATAACCAGAATGAGATCTCATTTAACTGCATCCTTATTTTATGATTTAGTTTGGTGTGTTCATGAAGCTAGAAGAAGAACTTTACAGAATAAAAATAATCCTGATGCTAATAAAGACAAAGATAAAGAAATCTCTGATCCAAATATTAGGAAACCAACCCCGTTACCATTTTATAATCAAATCACCAAGGATGATTTTAAGACTATTATTACTACTACACCTAATGGTACTACTGTAACTACGTTGGTTCCCACGGACCAAGCCTTAGATCAAGCTAAAGTTAATGCTAATGCTAATGGATTAAATAAACCTTTAGAGATTAATGGTATCCCCTTAGCCATGTTAGAAGCTACTGGTAGTTTTAAAGATATTGATTCCATTAAGGGGAAACAAGAAGTAGTCGATTCATCTTCTACAATTAAACAAGAAGGTTCTTCAATGACATCTGATAATTTAAATCATTCAAGAGAAGCAGTTCCTACATCACAAACTCCTCCAACACACAATTATCAAAATCTAGATTCAATGAATGATCAAACGCTTTTGATATCAAACTCAAATAATCTTCCTGATCAGAATATGGATAATCCTATCGTTGATAATTCATTATCAGTAGCCCCCACACCATCAAACCTAGTATATGGAATGAATAATGGGGTTGCTGATCAAATGGATAACTTTTTCCAACAGCAATCTAATGGTTGGGTCAATAATGAAAACTATCAAGAAGATGACTTCTTGGGTTGGTTTGATGTAAATATGGTTCCTGAAAATTAATGCCTGACAATTACTGCCTGACAATTAATGCTTATATATATATTGTAGATATATTATTTCAATAAATGGAACTTACTTCCTAATTAGAACATTTGTATCTTAAGAGCGAAAGTTACCGAAAAAAAAACCTATGACCACGTGATATTTTGCAATTGTTGCTTTAGCAATACAGTGGAAATTAATTTTTCAGATTTTGCTTTATAAATATAGTTCTCCATTGCAATTGAAAAAAAAAAAATAATAATTAATAATTCCAATATGTTTAAACAATTATTACGTACTGGTGTCGCTACTAGACCAAGTGTTAGAAATACTATAAAACCAATCTCATTACAAAGATTTTATTCCTTTGATGCTAGCCAACAACCAAGAATTAGAATCAATTCTGAAGCCCCTAACTTTCAATCTGAAACTACTAAAGGAAAAATTGATTTCCATGAATTCATTGGTGATAATTGGGTAGTTTTATTTTCTCATCCAGCTGATTTCACTCCAGTTTGTACTACTGAATTGAGTGCTTTTGCTCAATTAGAACCAGAATTCAATAAAAGAGGTGCTAAATTAATTGGTTTATCTACTGATGATATTGAAAGTCACAACTCTTGGATTAAAGATATTGAATCTTATAAAAACACTCAATTGAATTACCCAATTATTGCTGATACTTCTAAAGAAATTGCCTTTAAATATGATATGCTTACTGAAGAAGACTTCAAGAATGTTAACAGTGGTTTAGTTGCCACCGTTAGAGCAGTTTATGTTATTGATCCTTCTAAAAAAGTGAGAGTCATCATCACTTATCCACCAACTGTTGGTAGAAACTCTGCGGAAATCTTAAGAGTCCTTGATGCTTTACAATCTTCTGATACTCAAGGGGTTGCCATTCCAATTGACTGGTCCCCTGGTAATGATGTCATTATTCCTCCAACTATGAGTGATAAAGCTGCTCAAGAAAAATTCGGTGATTTTGTTAAACACTTCAATTACTTAAGAACCACCTCCGTTAAGAACTAATCTATATGTTATTAATCAAATATATATGTTCATATTCCTGTATCTACTGTAATTTGTGATCTCTTTTTTTTTCCTGCAGGTGTCCTAGTAATAATTTATCTCTTTTAGGAAACCAAATTGTCAACGCGTCTGCAGCTCTTTTTTTTTTTTTTTTTTTTTTTTTTTTTTTTTTTTTTTTTTTTTTTTTTTTTTTTTTTTTTTTTTTTTTTTTTTTTTATTGAATAGTTTTATATTTCATTTATACATCACACATTCTTTATTACATCTCTTCAGAAATGACAAGTTTTGTATCGTCTCCAAATAGACTTCCTTCAGATGCTGCCAGGCTATTGAATTCGTCACAGCCACCATCGTCAATCGGTAGATCAGGAGGATTTACTCCTCAAAGAACCCAATATAGTGAACCTAACTCTGATAACCAAGCTCCTCAACCACCACCAGTGGTAGCAGGAAGAAGAAGACAAATAAAGGTTCCTAAAGTTGTTGATGTTACTGCAGAAAAAGTTCGGGAAAGTTTTGAATTATTTTTGGAAGAATTTACTGAACAAAGTGATGATGATAGTAATAATTTAGATGATGAATGGGGTGGGAAATTTTATTTATCCCAAATCAATACTATGAAAAATTATGAAATTTCTACTTTATATATTGATTATCAACATTTAATGGAAAGAGAAAATGGAATTTTAGCTGCTGCCATTTTGGAACAATATTATAGATTTTCTCCCTTTTTATTAAAAGGAATGAAAAATTTAATTAAAAAATATGCTCCTAGTTTGTTATATACTTCTTTAATTGGTAATTCGGCCAATGATGAAAATATTCAAGATGAAGGGTTAAAAGATGCCACTACTGATAATACCACTTCCTCCAATACGACTCATTCTAATGAAAGAGTATTTCAAATTTCATTCTATAATTTACCAACTTTGAATAGAATTCGGGATATTCGTACTGAAAAAATTGGTTCTTTAATGTCTATACTGGGTACTGTTACTAGAACTTCTGAAGTTAGACCTGAATTATATAATGCTTGTTTCACTTGTGATTTATGTTCAGCGGTTATTGAAGGTATTGAACAAGTATTTAAGTATACTGAACCTACTTCTTGTCCTTCTTGTGAAAATCAATCATATTGGTCATTAAATGTTTCTAAATCTCAATTTATTGATTGGCAAAGGGTTAGAATTCAAGAAAATTCAAATGAAATCCCTACTGGTTCAATGCCTAGAACTTTAGATGTTATATTAAGAGGGGAAGTAGTAGAAAGGGCAAAACCTGGGGATAAATGTAAATTCACTGGTACTGAAATAGTTATTCCTGATGTGGCTCAATTAGGTTTACCAGGTATTAAAGCTCAATCTATTAGAGAAAACAAAGGATCTGAATTAAATTCTGGTATAACTGGTTTACGGGCATTAGGAGTTAGAGACTTAACTTATAGGTTAGCCTTCCATGCTTGTCATGTGTCTTCTATGTCTGATAAAGATTCCAAGAGAGATTTTTATCCTGATTCTCAAGATTCTAATGATCAAGAATTATTCTTAGCTTCATTGACTGATCCAGAAGTACAACAATTAAAATCTATGGTTAAAGATGATTATGTTTATTCTAAATTAGTTCAATCCATTGCCCCAGCCGTTTTCGGTCACGATGTGGTTAAAAAGGGGATCTTACTTCAAATGTTAGGTGGTGTTCACAAACAAACGGTTGATGGTATTAATTTAAGAGGTGATATCAATATTTGTGTTGTTGGTGATCCTTCCACTTCAAAATCCCAATTTTTGAAGTATGTTTGTGGATTTTCTCCTAGGGCAGTTTATACTTCTGGAAAAGCCTCTTCAGCTGCTGGGTTGACTGCAGCTGTGGTTAAAGATGAAGAAAGTGGTGAACATACTATTGAAGCCGGAGCTTTAATGTTGGCTGATAATGGTATTTGTGCTATTGATGAGTTTGATAAGATGGAAATCAGTGATCAAATCGCTATTCATGAAGCTATGGAACAACAAACTATTTCAATTGCTAAAGCTGGTATTCATGCTACTTTAAATGCCAGAACTTCTATTTTAGCTGCTTCAAACCCCATTGGTGGTAGATATAATAGAAAATTAGGATTGCGAGCCAATTTAAATATGACAGCTCCAATTATGTCTAGATTTGATTTATTCTTTGTTATATTGGATGATTGTAATGAGAGAGTAGATACTCAATTAGCATCTCATATTGTTGATTTACATATGTTGAGAGATCAAGCTATTGATTCGCCATATTCTGCCGAGGAATTATCGAGATATATTAGTTATGCTAAAACTTTCAAACCAAAGATGACTAAAGATGCTAGAAATTTCTTGGTTGAAAAATATAAAGAGTTAAGAAGTGATGATGCCCAAGGTTTAGGTAGATCATCTTACAGAATTACTGTTAGACAATTAGAATCAATGATTAGATTAAGTGAGGCCATCGCTAGAGCCAATTGTTCAGAAGAAATCACTCCTAGTTTTGTGTCTGAAGCTCATGACTTATTAAGACACTCAATTATTAGAGTGGAAGTAGATGATGTTGAAATGGACGATGATGCTGATCAATCTCTTGATCATAATGATGATAATGACAACAATAATGACGATAATAATGATAACAATAATAATGATGATGATAATGATGATTCCCATCCTGGTGAACAACATAAATCCAGTAAAGAATCTGTAACAATTACTTATGACAAATATGTATCAATGATGAATTTGATTGTCAAAAAAGTGTCAGATGATGATAGTGAAGGAGGGCAAGGTTTAACGGCTGAGCAACTTGTTGACTGGTATTTAACTCAAAAAGAAGATGATATTAATAGTGAAAAAGAATACTATGAAGAAAGAAAATTGGCCTATAAAGTATTAAAGAGATTGACTAAGGATAAGATTTTGATGAGTGTAACTAATACTGATGAATTATTAGATGAAGAAACTTATGATCAAGCTACCTTGGGACAAAAAACCGTTTATGTATTACATCCTAACTGTGCAATCTTGGACTTCTTTGATCAAAATAGACCAGAACCAGAACATGAAGAAACTGATTAGACAGGGTAAAAATTGGTAAAAATGGGGGGGGGGGGGGTTCATTGTGAATTGTCTACATTATAATTAACTAATATACATTTTATCGTAAAAGGAATTTAACTGCCGTCTCTGGTACCTATTTTCAAAGGTCGATCCTTTGTTAAGTTCTCTGATTGTTTGCGATCTTGAGTATCAAATTCATCAACTACTGATGACAATGTCAAAAGATTATTATTAGGATCATTCAAAAAGTATTCATTATCCTTTTCATTTTTGTTATCATTTGAAATACCACCGGAAGTTTCACTAGAATCATTAGCAGGTCCTGGGGGCCATTTATCTGATATAGTCGTTGCACAATCAACAGTATGATCAATAAAAGTTTTAGTACTAGGAAACATTCTTTGACAAGCTCTACACCAACCAGAATCAACTTTAGGGAACTTATTACCTGGAGTAATAGTGGACTTTTCTTGAACAAAATGAACCAATTTTAAATGCCGTTTCAACACATCTAATCGATTAAAGGCTCCACCATTTCTATGACAAGTAGGATCATTCTTCCAGTAAGGACAATTAAACATAGGAGTGGAATGAGATTTTGCATGTCTTCTCAAGTCCGAGTGTCTGGTAAAGGACCATTGACATCCTGGATAATTACAATTGAAAGGTCTATCTGGAGTACTTCCAGGAGCACTTTTGATCTTATTCAAGTCACTATACTGATTATGAGTATTTCTTCGGGGTTTCTTCACCTTGAAGGTATTAACATGATAGCCGTCGGCATTAATCGCCGGAGGAGAGCCCGATTTTATATTATGAACAGGATGAGGGTGAGCTATTGGAGAACGAGACTGTGACGAATTAGGAGACAGCAAATTGCTTAGTTGGGAATACCCCGAGTAGTTCATAGGGAGTTGAGTCGGGGTGGAGCTATTACTAGGAACATGAGAAAGAGCCTTTGTTGGTTGAGGAATCATCGAAGGTTGAGTACCAGTGGCCAGAAGAGCTGGAGGGGGTCGTAAGGCTGAAGCTGAAGGGGCCGAAGAAAGAATCATGGGATAGTAGGGTTGTGGTTGTTGTTGAGTTGGGTTTTGATGAGGATTTTGGATTGGATTTTGAGCAGGATTTTGCGTAGGATTTTGATTAGGAAAAGGGTTGACAAATGATGTGGTATTATTTGAAATACGAGATTTCACATTTATATCAGGAATATTAAGCGGAGGAGGAGGCGTTTGATACTTGAATTCTTCCCCGCCAACTACCAAAGGTATTGACAGTTTCTTTTTATCGGTACCTTGACCAAAATAGTTAGCACTAGATCCGGTAGATGTAGGGGTTGATTCTTTTGACAAATTTTGTCCATCACTCAATAGATAATCCCCAGAACTCATTGAAGAACTTGGTTGATACTTTCCACCATTATTATCCGAAGCGTTGGTGCTCATTTTTTCTCTATCGGGGACACTACTGCTGAAGGTTTTATTAGCACTAGTTAGGTTCATCTTATTTCATTATCTTATCGAAGATTGTTTTGACGCCGCAGATGATGATGAGGTTGAGGCCTGGTCCAGGTACACGACGGGGTTGAAAAATGGCATCAATAAGATCCAAAGAGAGGTGTTGCTATTACTACAAATAAAAATATCTACAGCTTAAATAACTATAATGTAAATGTTTACGTAATAAGAGTTTAACTTTTGGAATTTTTTTTTTTCTTTCTTTCTTTCTTTCTTTCTTTCTTTTTTTTTTTTTAGTCACCATAATCTTAAATTGGACATTATTAGTAAAATTAACTTCATTACTAATTTTAACTCCGCTGTCGCACTATTTCCGAAAAGTTGCAGTATAAAATGGCAAAAAGGAGCAATCCATTACATTAATTTATAACAACAAAATGTCAATTGCCGGTAGACCAGTAACTAACGCTAGTGGAGAATTCAAAAGACAAGTGTCACAATTCAGAAACTTTATATCTAAAGAATCAGGTAGTAAATTCAAACCTGAAGCTAATAGATATCATTTATATGTATCATTAGCTTGTCCTTGGGCTCACAGAGCATTGATTACTCGTAAATTACAAAAATTGGATTCTTTAATTGATGTTTCTATCGTTCATTATCATATGGATGAAAATGGATGGAGATTCATCAACAAGGCTGAATTCGAACAATATCCTGATATGAAATATGGAACTAGTGAACCATTATATGGATTTGAAAGAATCAAGCAATTGTATTATAAAGCTGATGAAAACTATAATGCTAGATTCACCGTTCCTTTATTGTGGGATAAAAAAAACGAAACCGTTGTTAGTAATGAATCATCTGAGATCATCAGAATGCTTGGAGAATTCAATGACTTGACCGGTTATACCCTCGATCTTTACCCTGAAAGTCTCAGAAGTAAGATTGATGAAATCAATGATTGGGTTTATCCTTATATTAATAATGGAGTTTATAAGACCGGTTTCACTACTAATCAAGAGGTGTATGAAAAGGAAGTGACTCAATTGTTCACTCATTTGGATAAGGCCGAACAATTATTAAGTGATAAATATGTCAATAATGCTGATGCTGAGTTTTACTATTTAGTAGGTGATCAATTGACTGAAGCTGATGTCAGACTTTTCACCACTATTATTAGATTCGATCCTGTATACCATCAACATTTTAAGTGTAACATGAGAATGATTAGACATGATTATCCTTACTTACATAAATGGTTACAAAAATTATACTGGAACGATTCTGCTTTTAAGAGTACTACTGATTTTGATCACATTAAAAAGCATTATACTCAATCTCATCCTAATATCAATCCCTATGGAATTGTTCCCTTGGGTCCTGTTCCTC
>JAJMEC010000003.1:332376-432862 GCA_030573955.1 Yamadazyma triangularis
AAAAAAAAAAAAAAAAAAAAAAAAAAAAAAAAAAAAAAAAAAAAAAAAAAAAAAAAAAAAGATTAAAAAAAAACTCTATTTCTCTATTTGTTATATCTGATTGCGGCAGATATCCTTTCCACTATTTCCACTATCACCAATTCATACTTCCATAGTAATAAGAAGTGAATACAAAATATCATTTTACTCGTTAAATCACATCTCTAAAACTATTGTTCCAAGGTTACGAAGCCATTACAATAGAAAATGCGTCTTTTTAGTGCTGAATAGACTCACACGTACGTCCTTTATATTATTTCCTTAGACGAACAAATATCGGATACTAACGAGCGACACGTAAAAACAGGGGAAAAAAATAAAAAAAAAACACACACAACTAGCTCAGATCATCATGAGAGGTATGTAAGGAGGAGAAAGAAAGCAACGCCAATTGGCACGTGGAAATGACAACCGTAAACCGTACAAGTTACTAACCAATAAATTAGACTATAAGATTGTAGTATTAGGTGCAGGTGGGGTTGGTAAATCATCAGTTACAGTTCAATTTGTTCAAGGAGTTTATGTGGAAAGTTATGATCCAACTATTGAAGATTCATATAGAAAACAGATCGAAATCGATGGAAGGGCTTGTGATTTAGAGATCTTGGATACAGCTGGGGTGGCCCAATTTACAGCTATGAGAGAATTATATATCAAGAGTGGAAAAGGATTCTTATTAGTATATTCCGTGACTGATGAAAATTCTTTGAAAGAATTATTAGCATTAAGAGAACAAGTTTTAAGGATCAAAGACTCTGATAATGTCCCCATGGTTTTAATTGGTAATAAGAGTGATTTAGAGAATGATCGAGTTTTAAGTATAGAAGATGGGGTTAAAGTAAGTCAAGAATGGGGGTTAGTTCCATTCTATGAAACCAGTGCCATGTATAAAACTAATGTTGATGAAGCATTCATTGATGTGGTCAGACAAATCATGAGAAAGGAAGCAGCTATAAGTGCCGAAAAGAAGCAACAAAAAGAATTAGCCAAACAACAAGAACAATCCAATAATGATACCTCCAACCAAGTGGACACTCAAAAGGAAGCCAAATCTTCTAGATTAAAACAGACATTAAGTGGGGACGTTTCCCATGGTGAAAAATCTAAAAGCAAATGTTGCGTAATAATGTAATCTCTTTCAATAAATCTTCTATCTTACTTTTAATTTTATAATTGCAATATATAAAGAACATTTTTATCGACTTATGACTGAAACCTAATACTGAAGCATTCGAAAACTCAAACACTTAAAGAATTAAGTCATCGAATAATACAAAACAAATAAACTAAATGCAAAAAAAAATATGTAAAGGAATTGCTGGTATATTAGGTATATGATACCCGCGAGATTCGAACTCGCGCCTCCGAAGAGACCAGGACCTTACCCTGGCGCCTTAGACCGCTCGGCCAGAGTACCCAATTCCTGAGAGTGTGAAGAATCCTCTGGGTCATAGCAGGGAAGAAATGTTTTCTTTCAGGTTCAAAGTTTTGAAGATTCTGGCTGTTTCTGACAATAGAATAGTTAATGGTATATAATTCAAGCTGATTAATGTGCTGGAGTCCTTCTTTATATTTTTCCAATTTTTTTTTTTTTTTTATTTTATTTTGGATACCTTATTCAGAGAGTTTCATGTTCATTGAGTCATTTTTGCAATAATTACTTTATCAATTTATTCAGTAATAGAAAAATCAACAAAATATAAAAAAAAAATAAAAAATACAAAAAAAAAAAAAGAAAAAAAATTATAAAAAGTACACTCTTATATTATAGTATTGAAAAAGCAACATCACATCACGTCATATACCAAGAGGAAGCCTGTGACTTCAGCCATGACGAGATCCTTGGGACTGTTCTAAGACACCTTGATACTGCGCACTAGAGGTAATCTCATCGAAAAATCAGCAAATTAATTTCAAAAATCTATTGTTAATTAATGAGAGATATCATAGTTTTAGGAGGATCAAGTCACCCTAATTTGACCAGAAGTATCTGTAGAAACTTGACAGTGGAACAGGGAACTGTGGATTCTAAAAAATTCTCAAATGGAGAAACCAGTATAGAGATTCAAAACTCAGTAAGAGAAAAGGATGTCTTTATAGTTCAATCAGGATGTGGATCAGTTAATGATAATTTTATGGAATTATTGATTATGATTTCTGCATGTAAGACAGCTAGTGCCAAAAGAGTAACAGCAGTGTTACCATTATTTCCTTATTCTAGACAACCTGATGTTCCTCATGCAGCATCATTAACAGGAGCTCCATCGTTAATATTTAAAAAAGATCAATATACTTTTGAAAGTGCACCAGGAACTCCAGGACCAGTGTCACATCATGAAAATAATAATCCTACAGACATTTACTCGACTATGCCACCACCTTTGAACCTTAATGGTGGTGCTGGTGGTAATGGGTTATTAAGTAAAGCAGCTATGAACAATGCTAGACAACCAGGTCATAGTTCCAATTCAAATCAGGGTCATGATAATAATCAAGAACACAATAGCCAACCACATAAAATTCCATCATTGACTCCAACATCGATTATAACCAATTCAGCATCAATTAATATTCCTGCTTTAGATGCTTATGGTAAAACTGACAGTGGTTATAAACAGTGGATTGCCCAAAATGGAACTTTGATTGCCAATTTGTTAACTACGGCGGGGGCTGATAGATGTATTACTATAGATCTTCATGATCCTCAATTCCAAGGATTTTTTAATATTCCTGTGGATAATTTATATGCTAAACCAATCTTGAAACGGTACATTATTGATTATATTTCCAATTATGAAGATTGTGTTATTGTATCTCCAGATAGTGGAGGAGCTAAGAGAGCTACATCAATTGCAGATGCCCTTGGATGTTCATTTGCATTGATTCATAAAGAAAGAAGAGCCAAAACCGCTAAAAATCCTCCTTCAACTCATGCCAGTGCTACACCCCATTCTCCTATGACTAATGTTCAAGGTCAACATAAAAACGGAGCCCCTATGGTAGCAACTACAATGTTGGTAGGAGATGTGAAAGATCGTGTCTGTGTTTTGATTGATGATTTAGTTGATACCTCCTACACCATTACCAGAGCAGCTAAGTTATTAAAAGATCAAGGAGCTAAATACGTTTATGTATTAGTCACCCATGGGATTTTCAGTGGTGATGCTGTTAATAGAATAGCCAAATCCTCCATTGATAAAGTCATAACCACCAATTCCGTTCCTCAAGTTAATAATGCCAATATTTTGGGTAGTGAAAAATTCGAAGTAGTGGACATTTCTAGAATATTAGCTGAAGCCATTAGAAGAATACATAATGGTGAATCAGTATCTATGTTGTTTGATCATGGTTGGTAGAGCAAACACATAAAAAGAATAACCAATGAAAAGAATAACCAATGAAAAGAATAACCAATGAAAAGAACTCACAATAAAAATACTAAGAAAAAGAAACTAAAAGAAACTAGTAATATACGTGAATATAATTAGGAAGGTTCGCCCGAAATCTGGGGAAGTCGTGCTCACTTATTGTTCTAGACCATACAGGGCATTTTATCGGCGGTTATGAAGACAATAATGCCCTATAAACGAGTATGGAATTGACGTTGTTGGGGAACCTTTCTCTATATGTAGGCAAACTCAACATAGTTTAAACTTAATTACCATTGTGGCCTCTTGGCAATGATGTCAAGTTAATCATAGGAACATGTTCTCGGTGGTTATTATCCGAGAAGGTTATTGCTACCTTTACCACACTTTTTCACTCATTCAATCAAAAGGATCTATATATCTATATATGTTCATATTTAGACACCAAAGTAGAAACAAGTATACAATTACAACACATTCCCCTCTTTTCTCCAGATTTAAACTTAGACTACGTCATTATATATGGTGTTGGTGGGTTTGGGTCGCTTACAATTCCTCTTAAATCAAACTGGTCGACGGTTCCTGCACAGAAAACAAGGATTTGATGTTCTTCAAGAAGTGTGGAAAAACTATAAATATAAATTAATTTCTCCGGAGTTTTTTTTTTTTTTTTTTAAATTCTTTTGTTAATTTTTGAACCCTTCAGTTATTTTTGTAGAAAGATAAATAATATAATTCTTTTTATAATATTTTACAATTGAATCGGTTTATTTAATTTTATTTAATTTTCTATTTGAGAAGACCCTCAAAGAAAGTAATAGGTAATATCCCTTTTATTTTGCAGTTTCACAACAATGTCAACAGAACCAGATATTCAACGGTTATCGTTAGAAAAAACATCTTCTAATTCTTCATCTGTTGTTAGTGTCAAGCACGGTTATATTGATTCCCCATTTTCAGGGAAAAAAGATCAATATGAACTGGTGTTGGATATTTTAGATAATACCGGGTTTGTCCCTGAATCCTTAATTGAATCGGAAGCTAGATGGTTTTATGAAAGTTTAGGGATTGATGATGTTTTTTTCGCTCGTGAATCAGCTCAAGGTATTGCTAATCATATTCATTCATTATATGCCTGTAAAGTCCAAGCTTATTCCAATGATAATGTCAATGATGAACCCTTGATTCAGTACCAACGGGAAGCTGAAGATCATGCTGTTTTCTTTGACACTTCTGTTCCAGGAAAAGATGATAGAAACACTCTTAGTTTTGAGAGAGCCATCGATGATAAGTATATTGATCCTTCTATATCGCTGATAAGTAGTTACAGAGCTGAATTCTTTAGTGCTTCTTTAAGTTATAGAACTGATCCTATTTTAACTGGGATTTATGAAAAGAATCCTAGAATTAAAGATCAATTTGTTAAATGTTATTTCCTTTATAAGAATAAGTATCTTGGTGCTCCAATTGCTGATGATGAAACTCAGATTGAAAAGATTGGTGATTTAACTTTTTTGAAAATTGCTTCAAAAAAGACTAAGCAATTATATCAGGAAATTATAAAAGGGGTTGTCAATACTACTGGTCCTGTAATTAGACATTATCCCGTTGAAGACTCCGAAGAATACAGAGTTATCATTGGGTTCAGACAAAAATCA
This sequence comes from Yamadazyma triangularis, assembly GCA_030573955.1. Lineage (NCBI taxonomy): Eukaryota > Fungi > Ascomycota > Pichiomycetes > Serinales > Debaryomycetaceae > Yamadazyma > Yamadazyma triangularis. Next base: position 337,442 of record JAJMEC010000003.1, read on the forward strand.
GCTCCGAGATATAATTCTGCTTTGACCGATTTGATCAGTTATTATCATTTACATACTACTAGAAAGTATGTGGAACAATTTGCTAATGGTGTAACTATTATCTCCATGTATATCACTTCGACTCAAAGAACAAACCCTATTGATTTATCAATTTATCAAGTGATCAAGGAAGCTTCTTTGTTGTATACCATCCCTCATAATTATTTCCATGATAGTTTCATCAAGGGGGATTTATCCATTCAAGAAAGTATTTATGCTCATTGTGGTGTAATATTCGTTACCCATTTTTTGAATAGATTGGGTCCTGAATATAACAAGTTAACATCTTTGTTAGACCCTTCCAAGTCTACTCAACATGCTGAAGTTTTAAACAGTTTGAAGAAAAGATTAAGAGCTGAAACGTATACTCAAGAATACATTCAAGAAGTTTTTGAAACTAGAAAAGAGATTATTAAAAAATTGTACAGACAATTTGCTGATGTTCATTATACTAGATCATCTATGGAGAAAACCTTATCTTATCAAAGATTATCACAAATTACCCCATTTGCTAATGAAGAAGAGTTTGAAAGAATTTTGAATAGGGAATGCTCTCAAAATGAACATCATATGTTGGTTTTAAAGGCATTATATGTGTTCAATAGAGCTATCTTGAAGACAAATTTCTATATTTCTACCAAGGTAGCATTATCATTTAGGTTAGATCCATCATTTTTACCTAAAACAGAATATCCTGAAACACCATTTGGAATGTTTTTCATTGTAGGAAGTGAATTCAGAGGGTTCCATATTAGATTTAGAGATATTGCTAGAGGAGGTATTAGAGTTGTTAGATCTAGATCAGTTGACGCTTATAATGTCAATGTTAGAAACTTATTTGATGAAAATTATAATTTGGCTAGTACACAACAGAAAAAGAATAAAGATATCCCTGAAGGTGGTTCTAAGGGAGTTATATTATTAGATCCTGGATATGCACAAGAAAGACCTCAAGCCAATTTTGAAAAATATATTGATTCATTGATTGATTTATTATTGAAACAAACCATCCCAGGGGTCAAAGATAATTATGTTGATTTATATAATAAACCAGAAATATTATTTTTAGGTCCAGATGAAGGTACTGCTGGTTATGTTGATTGGGCCACATTACATGCTAGAGCCAGAGGAGCCCCATGGTGGAAATCATTTTTAACTGGTAAATCACCAGCAATTGGAGGAATTCCTCATGATGAGTATGGTATGACTAGTTTATCAGTAAGAGCATACGTGAATAAGATTTACGAGAAATTAAATATTGATAATGCTACAATCAAAAAGATTCAAACTGGAGGTCCCGATGGTGATTTAGGTAGTAATGAAATTTTATTATCTAGAGAAGAGCAATATGTGGCTATTGTTGATGGATCAGGAGTTTTATTTGATCCTCAAGGACTCGATAAAGGTGAATTGTTAAGATTGGCTAAGGAAAGAAAGATGATTGATCATTATGATCAATCTAAATTATCTGAACTGGGTAAGGTAGTATTGGTAGATGATGTAGAAGTTGAATTGCCAAATGGATACTCAGTTATGAGTGGGGTTAATTTTAGAAATACATTCCACTTGAAGATTAAAGAAGTTTTTGGTGATAATAAAGTTGATTTGTTTGTTCCATGTGGAGGTAGACCTTCGGCCATTGATACTAATAATGTTTATGAATTGATTGATAGTAAAACCGGGAAATCAATTATTCCATATTTTGTTGAAGGTGCCAATTTATTCATAACACAATCAGCCAAGATAGTTTTGGAAAAAGCTGGATGTATAATATTTAAAGATGCATCCACCAATAAAGGAGGGGTTACATCATCATCATTAGAAGTGTTAGCATCATTATCATTTGATGATAAAGGATTTTTGTCCAACATGTGTGTTGATTCTAAGACCGGAGCCGTACCTCAATTTTATCAAGATTATGTAAAACAAGTACAAAAGATCATTGCTAACAATGCAGAATGGGAATTTGAACTGTTATGGAACCTCAGAAAGACCACAGGAGTGACATTTACCGAATTATCGGATAAGTTATCGGTAACCATTAACAAATTAGGAGATGAATTAGCTGAATCTAAGGAATTATGGAATGATGATAAAGAATTTAGAAATGCAGTATTACTTGATTCATTACCACCATTGTTATTGAAAGAAATTGGAATTGATAACATTTTGGAAAGAGTTCCTGAAAGTTATTTGAAGGCATTATTTGCTTGTCATTTAGCTTCTAGGTTTGTCTATACCAGAGGAATAGAATCTAATCCAGCCAAGTTTTTAGAGTTTATTTCTTCTATTAGAAAGGAGTATATGAAGAAGGGAATACTTGTATAGATTGAGATATAGATTGAGATATAGATTGAGACATTCATTGAGATACATTTTGATTAGTTAATTTTATATTTTATATTTTATATTTTATATTTTATATTTTATATTTTATATTTTATATTTTATATTCTTTATATTCTTTATATTCTTTATATTCTTTATATTCTTTATATTCTTTATATTCTTTATATTCTTCATTCTTCATTCTTCATTCTTCATTCTTCATTCTTCATTCTTCATTCTTCATGGTCTCCTTTCTTTCATCTTCCCCCAATGTCCACTTCAGCCTCCTTTCGAGCAGCTACCTCTTCACTTAACTTCCCCGTTATGTAATCCCCAGCAAGTGCAGCAACAAATGTAGATCCACCTATATACATTCTGGCCTTAAAAGGAAGGGCCATCCATTTTGAATAAAGATTCATGATGAAGTTAATGCGCATCACCAATGGATTTAAGTCATTGCAAGAGATTGGACCTACAACACACAGAATTACCACCATGTGTTGTGAAATATCACCCAGTAAGCCATTCGACTCTTTTCATAGGGACCTATAAATTGGAACAGAATGGTATAAAACATGGAACTATCGATGTATATAACACAGACAATAGGTTTGAAGTAGTGGAGTCAGTGAAGACTAGTGCAGTATTAGACATGAATATCCATGAGTCTGGTACCATTGTTGTCAGTGGCCATGCCTCGGGTGACGTGATATTATGGAAATTTGATCCCACAACAAATAAATTGTCATTGGCCAAACAAAGTCAACCGTTTGGTGACGTTACTATTACATCTGTAAACTTCCACAATGATCAAATTGTGGTTACAGCCACAAATGGACAATGTTGTTTTGTGAACATGGAATCATTTATCGAAGACCATTTCTCCAGCAGCCACGAATTGGAGTGTTGGATCAGTGAATGTGGTCAAATGGGGGAATTGAACCATGTAGTGTTCACCGGAGGCGACGATGGACAGCTAATGGCCCACGATACCCGGACTAGCACCGCGATCTGGGCCGAAAGAAGACATCACCAGGCAGGGGTGGTGTCAATACTCGCACCATCGTCTCGCTGGAACGCCACCAATAACCACCAGCTCTGGACGGGGTCATACGACGACCACCTTCGGATTCTAGACTTACGGGTTATAGACAAAGCCAATCCGGGGTTAATTGAAGGCTATGTGCCTCGAGTCCACCAGGAACAGAACACCGGCGGTGGAGTATGGCGGCTAATGCCGTCGCCTTTAGGCGATGATCGGGTTATGGCGTGCTGTATGTACGACGGGGCCCGAGTAGTGGAAGTAAAGGACCAAGAGTTTGACATAAAAGGGTATTTTAAGGGCGACCACGAGAGTATGACTTACGGCGGAGATTGGAACAGAGCCACAGGCAATGTTACTACGTGCTCGTTCTATGACTGCGTTGTACAAACATGGGATCCCGTATATTCATCTACTTGAATTGACTTAAGTCTAAGGGCACTGAGGACCCTCTACCACTAGGATATAGTTTAGCTTTATTGTCACCGAACCGTCTAGGTTGGGGAATAGATTTTTGGTTAACGAATTTAAACCGATGACTTTTATCTTCTATTTTGATTCTTTGGGATTGATTTCCTGTTGTAGAGTTTATAGTGTAAGCCAGGGCGGAGATTTTACGTAAGGAGTCGCCGGGGGACTGATTTGTGGAAGGAGCGGGGGGAGGAGCCTTTTTAGGTTTGGACGCGGCTGGTGGTGGAGGAGGAGCTGCGGGGGCAGGAGGAGCTGCTGTAGGAGGAGGCGGAGGAGCCGCCGGGACGGAAGGAGGAGCTGATGGAGGAACTGATGGAACTGATGGAACTGATGGAACATCTTTCAGATTAAAAGGACCTTCGCTTTCGGAGTCGGAGTCAGTGAGGAAATCGGAGTCACTGTCGTCAGAGTTGTTGGCATGGGAAGCAGCAGGAGGGGGAGGGGGAGCGGAGGTGGAAGGAATAGGTGGTGCGGGTGGTGCCGGAGCGGGTGGTGCCGGAGCGGGGGGAGCCTTTGCTGGAGCCTGTGGAGCGGGGGGAGGAGGAGGACCTGGAGCTGGAGGACCTGGAGCCGGAGGACCTGGAGCCGGAGGAGCCTCTGATCCACTGGAACTCACCACGCCTGAGTCATTTCTTTTAGCATTAATCTCAGCAAGAAAAGGGAGGCCTGAGGGAGGTGGTGGAGCCAGAGGAGCCAGAGGAGTCAGTGGAGCCGGAGCTGGCGGTGCAGGAGCTGGTGGGGCAGGAGCCGGCGGAGTCAGGGTGGGAATTGGTGGTGGCGCACTGGGAATTGGCGGAGTTGGTGGAGCCTCAGTGGAATTGTTTAGATGAGACTTTTTAGGCCGCGTTGGTGGTGGTTTTGGGCCTTTTGTAGGGGGAGATGGAGCTGGAGGAGCTGGAGGAGCTGGTGCTGGAGTTGGAGGAGCTGAAGTTGGCGGCGATGGAGCTGGTGGTGCAGATGAAGGCATTGGTGGAGGTCTGGAACTAGGCATTGGTGGAGGTCTAGAACTAGGCATGGGAGGGGGCCCAGAACCCGGCACTGGGGGTCCTGAGTCCGGCACTGAGGGTCGTGATTTCGGCATCTCCGGCATGGAACCAGGAATCTTTGGTGCTGACGATGGAACTTTACTACTTCTGTTATCCACGGATTTTAGTTTGGGAATCCCACCAGCAAGGATATCACCCAATTGAGGAACCCCAGGACCTGGACCCGAGGCACTAGGACCTGGACCCGAGGCACTAGGACCTGGACCCGAGGCACTAGGACCTGGACCCGAGGCACTAGGACCTGGACCCGAGGCACCAGGACCTGCACTAGGACCAGGACCCGGACCCGAGGACCCAACAGAAGTCTTCCCGTCTAGAACCGGCCCCGATTTATCCACGGTCTGAGCCTTTTTTAATCGTGTTCCCTTACGAATATCACCCAATAAAGCGTCTCTTCCAGGAGTCACTGGTGGGGGTGATGGCATGTCTGACATTGCAGGAGGTGGCGGTGGTGGTGGACCACCAAATCCTGGAGGTGGAGGTGGTGGAGGGGGAGGAGGACCTGCCATAATTGTGATTTGAATGAAATGTCAAAAAAAAAACGATCTCAACAGAAAAACGATCAGAACAGAGTGAGTGAGGAGAGACTGAGACAGATATAGTGAGACAGATATAGTGAGACAGATATAGTGAGACGGTGAGACAGTGATACAGTGATACAGTGAGACAGTGATACAGTGATACAGACAGTGACAGTGACAGAATTCGGTCTATTTAATTCTAAAACTAAGATTATCATACCCAAATAACCATGGGCCTATAGTGTGTCTGACAAATATCATTAACAATCCCAATAAAAATTGTTGTATAAGAATGACAATGCATAAGCGATCTTCTTGTAGTGGACCTAATAACACCAAGTTTAAATTAATGATGGTGAGATTAGAGAAATGAGTAATGGTGTTGTCAGTGGACTTTATGTCTACAAGACGGAAGACATTCAAGGTTTTGAGTAAGAATGATTGGATTAGTGATGGTGGAGTAGATAGTTCAGCATAACTGGGACTCATTAATTGAGTATCTTTATTGAAGAATGGTAATCTATGACGAGGACATGGAACAAGGTGAAACAATTGGGGTACGGAATAAATAAAATTTATGATTTGGGGAAGGAAAAATATTAATAAAGTTTTAGAAAAATGTCCCAAGATCCCCACCAATGCAAATACCATACCACTAAAGTAACAATAAGTATCACCAACAAACACTCTGGCTGGATACCAATTATATTTCAATAATCCCAATGAAACTCCACAAAAGGGAATAAGGAAAATTGCTGAAAATACATGGGAATCATAGGCGGCTCCATCAGTATGTGGTGATAAAAGATAACACATATCATTTATTAAGAATATCGCTGATAATACAAGCGATTGTCCCACTTCTAAACCATTAATTCCTGCCAATATATTAATAGAATTAGGACAAAATATCGATATCGCCGACATGTAGCAATAATAAAACACCCCTAAATCCAATAATTTGGGTTCATTTTTAGGGACCACATAATCAGTACTCAATGATCTAAATGAAAGTCCCGTTATATAAGTGACTCCATGGTTACCTAATCGAACAAAATAATTTATAATTTCTACCAAAGTTTCACCATAAGGTATTTGAGTCGTAACAAATTTGGGTACCACCACCGATGTTACACTAAAATCAACATAATATACAATTAAAAGTGGTAATGAGGCCACTGCTGGTAAGAAAAACTTATGTCTCCATCTAATATCAAATAAATCATCAAATAACCCCAAAAATATCGTCCCTTGTAAGCATATTATAGCACTCAAATATTGTGCCAACTTATTATGGGGGAATAAAAACATCTCTTCATCATTATTATTACTACTCTTATACTGATCCACATAGTTTCGTGATTGATACACATCATTAGCCAAATTATTATAAGACACCAAATATTTGAAAAATATAAACGGTATTAACCCAAACATCATAAACAAATATGTAATGGCAGGAACTATCCCCATAGATTCAGCTATTTCTATACTTGGTCCCAGTTTAGATAAATCTCTACCTTTTAATCCAACCTTAATAAACTGGTTAGTCACTTTAGGAATTAAACTTGTTGTCACTAAATATCCAACAATTGCAAACCCCACCAGGGTCTTCAACGGATTTCTTGGGCTTATCAAAGATATGGCCCCTATTAGGACCGCCAACTTAATAACCCTGGACATAATAGTACACGTATGGGCCTAACTCGGGTTAAAACTGTCTACACGACAACAATGGTCGCGAACTCTATATAATAATAGTAAATGGTTGATATTATTATCAGATATTAACTATGAAACCATTTATCACCGGCCACGAGGAGCTTATTCATGACATAAAATACGACTTTTATGGTAAAAACATTGCCACGGCGTCTTCAGATCAACATATAAAAGTATTTGACCTTGATTCTGTCTCGAATGCTTGGGTATTAAATGATCTGTGGAAGGCTCATGATTCTCTGGTGGTTACTGTGAGTTGGGCTCATCCTGAGTTTTCCAGCTCCAAAATCTTAGCTTCTTGTTCGTATGATAGAACAGTGAAACTATGGCAAGAACAGCCTGATGAATTACAAGGTTCAGGCAGAAGATGGTTAAAATTATGTACTTTGGCTATAGAGTCCTATGGTCCTATTTATGATGTTGTATTTGCTCCTAATCATTTAGGATTGAAGTTGGGTTGTGTAGGATCAGATGGGATATTTAGGATTTATGAATCATTGGAACCTTCTGATTTGACCAATTGGACTTTGACTACTGAACTTCCTATTTTGAATCAACAATTACCGGCTAAGAATTTACAATCTAGTTTTTCTATTGAATGGTGTCCGGCCAAATTTACCAAGACAGAGAAATTTATAATTATTGCTTTGGATCAAGGGTTTATCTATTCATCATTTGAGAAAAAATCTAACGATTTATCTAATGATTCTGATGGTTTAGATCAAAATGATTCTTCCTATAGGAAATTATGTGATTTACCCGAACATAATGGATTAATCAGATCGGTTAGTTGGGCTCCTTCCATGGGAAGAGGTTATCATCTCATTGCTACTGGTTGTAAAGATGGTTACGTTAGAATATTCAAAGCTACTGAATCGTCTCTGGGTGAATTAAACATTGATACCATTGCCAAATTAAATGATCACCAAGGTGAAGTTTGGAAAGTCAAATGGAATTTGACAGGTACTATATTAAGTAGTGCTGGTGATGATGGGAAAGTCAGATTATGGAAATGTAACTATTTGAATGAATGGAAGTGTATGAGTATTATAAACAGTAGTAATAGGGATCATAATAGAATCGCTCATGATGATGCAGAACCTACTCCAAGTTAATGATTTATTTTTAGATCTATACAAGCTTTCTAGATTTTTTCTTAAGTGATTTGGCTGGTTTAGTTTGATTATCTGGTTTGCCTTCTAATTGTTTCCATATTTCGTCGGCATCTTCTTCATCTTCATCATCATCATCATCTTCATCATTGTCATCATTGTCCTTCCGGTCTTTGTTTAATACCCGCTTCTTTTTATTTAATTTAGGTTTTTGTTCTTTTTCTTTGTCGTCATCATTCTTGACAATAATAAGACTTGATATTTGAGTTCCAAGATAAATCTTGGCTATTAATTGCCTTGATTGAAGATCAAAAATTCTAGCATACCTATCTAACCCCCCAGTACCAATTAGTTGATCTTTATAATTATAGATTGCATGAGTGGCCCCGGTGTTACCACCTTCACTATATTTTCCTAATGATTTAACAGAACTTCTAACCAATTGACCAGCAGCAGCAGAATTGATTTTGGTAGCTTTAGAATCAAATTGATTTAATGAATATTTTCCTATTAAATTGGTAGTATCACTGATAACAACAGTATCAAAATTTTGAGCTCCAACTAATTGTATCAATGGTTTTTCACCGATTTTACAATCATGTATGGGTCTAATATTACTGGAAGTATCATATATTCTTAATTGTCCATATTTGGTAATGGTGATGAATTTATAACTATTAGATTCAGGATCAGAATCTAAAAATTTAATTTTCTTAATACTCACAGGAACTCTTAAATCTAAATGATTATTGGGAACATTTTTAGCCGTGAATATTATTTCTGAGGTAAATTTAGTATCTAAAAAGGAAGTTTCATTTATATCATTAAATAATTTAATTAATTTCACATCATTTTCTTCTCCTCCATATGCAAATACCCCATTTTGATCATGATATTCTACAAATGTAGCTATCTTTTTTGGAGTAGGTAAATTGACAATAATTGGTTGTCTCTTGAAATCATTTATATCCATGATAAATATTTTACCTGATTCAAAAGCTACCATTATAGCATTATGGTCGGAATAATTAATCAATGAAACCGGTTTATCTTTTTCATCATTATTTAAGTTGAATACATGAACCAAAGGATATTCTTCTGACTTTGTATCATAAACACAAACTATACCATTGATTCTTAAAGTAATTAAATATGTATTGAAAAGAATCATTTCAATGACTCGAGTTTTCAATGAACTCTCAGGTTCAGTACATATGTTTTTCAATGATTGAGGTTTTATTCCATCCTTCTTTGAAGTGTCAGTTCCACTTTCACAAATAATTTCTTTAACCACTCCAGTTCCATCTGATGAAGCTAAAATCTTCATTATAACGTAAACTTTATTTAATGCGATGAGTTGAAAAATTTCGCAAACTTGTTGCAAAAAAAAAAGTATAGAAAGGTGAGAAAGAGTTGTTACTTTTGGTTCTTTAAATATTTGGATATTTGAACTAGAAATCATTGTGACTTTACTTAGTTTCAATTGTTAATCACTCTATATAATATACTTTAGAAAAGTTACTTCAATGTGTTTAGAGTGAACATAATTTCTTGATTTAATTCCAGTACTTTTGGTCTCTGAAATAATCGGTACGTCATTTATCACTTCATATATAAAAGCTATGAACCTATATTTGTACATTATTCAAGATCCAAAAGATTCTAAAAAAGGTTCTAAAATATCTCCAAAATCAAACCATAACTCTTCATTCATTTTCTACCTACCTTGCACAATATGAAACTATAATCTTTAGCTTCTACACTCTTCCTAGTTCTCCTTGCACAATAATACTTTAATACTTCATAATTTTAATTTCGAACAGGATAAAAAAGAACGACATCCCCCGACATTTCACCTGCAGGTCCTCCTATTCCATGACCCACATGAATATGTGCTTTTTACATACAACGGGCCATTTTTCAAAAGTACCCAAAAATCGCAAAAGTCGTGACAAAACCAGGACACTAATGTCCCTCACTAACAAAAATGGTCCCTTGGCCCAGTTGGTTAAGGCGTGGTGCTAATAGAAAATTTCTAGGAAACGCCAAGATCAGCAGTTCGATCCTGCTAGGGACCATTTCTTTTTACTTTTTTATTTTTTTGGATTTTAAATACATACAATAAAACTATATAAATCATCCAATTAATATTTTCATTTTGAAATAACAAGTACACATATATACTACTAGTACTATTAGAATAATAATTCTTATTATATTTTTACATTAGTTGAATGGTTAGTTCTGGCACTTCAATGAAGCCGGGTAACACTCGCTTTTAAAGCACTATAAAAACTACACTGCGCAGAGATGAGAAGAAAAATTTTCTTTATATTAATAACTATTCTTTTCAAAGGTAAACCTTTTTAATATGGGCTTAGTGTATTAAGATTGAATTGTGATTAATAAATTTTATACAAATTGAAGATGATGAAATGGAGTATTCTTCTTGCTCTGTCTGACTCGACTATGACGACAGGGTTGAAAATTCGTTGATTAATTCTAAGGAATTAATTAGCTTTTACTTGCCAGTATTATTTACAGTTCTGATTCTTTTTTAAAAAAATTTATTGATTTTGGCAACCAACCTAAATTCATTAAGCACATATTAATAGGGTATACCTTTTTTTTTTTGAATGATTAGTCTATACTTAAAAATGGTTTATTTAGGTGATGAAAATTCCGATTAACATTCGCAGTTTCCTCGGTAGCATACATAAAGAACCCATCTTAGTATGCCGGTGACCGCTTATAGACCTTCCATGGATGTCTGATAAATAAACCTTAATTAAGTTTTAGACAATCGAGAAAGAATAATAGAGAAGAAAAGAAAAGAAAACGAATAACTACGTAAATTTGATTTATTTGTAATGATTTTAATCATCTAACTATCCTTCTTGTTCTTCATAACTAAATTTTACCCTTAACATCTGGAGTAGTCAAAGGCCATTGATAAGTTCCTTCACTATTGAATTTATAACCATGCTTACTTAAGAATTCTCTTAAATTCTTTGGTCCTTTAGAACCATAAGGATAGACTTCTGGACTTGGGGCTTTATCGGATTCGATGTATTTTAATAATGGAGTAAATAATTTCCAACTGATTTGTAGTTCATCATCTCTAACAAAATTAGAATGATTACCCAAGAAACAATCTCTAATTAAAGCTTCATAAGCTTCAGGAACCCAGAAATCTTTAGAATATCTGGTAGCATAACTTAAATCCAAATCAGTTAATGAAGTTTCAGTAGAAATACCAGGGATCTTAGAATTGATCTTCAAATAGACTGCTTCATTAGGTTGGATTCTAATAACCAATTCATTGTTTTGAATTTCTTTAAACATACCTTTAGCAACAGGTTTATATTGGATTCTGATTTCAACTTTAGAAGTATCTAAAGCTTTACCAGCTCTTAAAACAATTGGAACACCATCCCATCTTTCATTACTGATCTTCATACCAACAGCAGCATAAGTAACACATTTAGAATCATTTTTGACAGTATCATCATCCAAGTATCCTGGTTTAGAACCATCCTCAGATTTACCGTATTGACCGATTAAAACATCATTAACATCAAAATCTTCCATGGCCTTCAAGACCTTAACTTTTTCATCTCTGATAGCTTCAGGATCAAAAGAAGTTGGTCTTTCCATAGTTAATAAGGTTAAAACTTGTAATAAATGGTTTTGCATAATATCTCTCACAATACCAATCTCATCAAAGTAACCACCTCTACCTTCAGTACCAAAACTTTCTTTAAAAGATATTTGGATAGATTGAATGGACTTATTATTCCAATTGGAACTTAATAATTCATTACCGAATCTTAAAACCAATAAATTCTTAACCATTTCTTTACCCAAGTAATGGTCAATTCTATATAATTCATCTTCAGTAAATAAAGGAGCCAATTCTTTTTGTAATTGATTAGAACTTTCCAAATCATGACCAAAAGGTTTTTCAACAATTAATCTGATTCTACCATCTTTTGGATAAGCATTGTCCTTTATTTGTTTACCCACAGTACCAAAAACAGATGGTGGTAATGCTAAATAAAATAATCTTTCTTTCTTAGCATGAGGAGAATTTTTGGATTCGTATTCACTCATTTGTTTGTCAAGTTCTTGATAACCTTCAGGAGTATCATATTGACCTTGAACATAATTACACAATTTCATAAATTCATCGATCTTTGGTTTTTGATCTTCTGATTTAACTTTTAAATTGGCTGAAACTCTTTCTTTGAAATCTTCATCAGAAAGTTTAGATCTGGCATAACCAATGATTTTGACTGTTGATGGTAAGTGACCTTCACGAAATAATCCAAAAAGAGCTGGGAAAGTCTTCTTTTTAGCCAAATCACCTGAAGCTCCAAAAACTGCAATTGAAGTATAATCACCTAAAGAATCAGTCATATTGTCTCTTTTCTTGTTTTTCTTTAAAAAAAAATAATTATATTGTCTCTAATTTAATTTGGGGGCAAAATCAATTAAATATATTAGTAAAGTTGCTCTTATTACAATCAATTGTATCAATGTAAAGCAATTCAGAAAAGCAATTGGATCAATTGAACAAAAAGCAAATTACACAATGATAAAAACCGGGGAAACTCTTTTTTTGTCCTTTCGTTAGAAAAAAAAGTAAAAGGAGAAAAAAAAAAATTTAAGAGAAATGAAAAACTATTTATAAGAAAATTAGTTGGGTTGGAAATTTCCACCACTCAATCGCAAAAAAAAGAATGTAGGGGGTTTTGTGTAACATCTTGTCCCTTATATTAATAATGAAATCAATGCTTACTTAAGGCAAGAGCGGAAATGAAATAGCCGAATATTAATGACACTACAGATACATAAATCATGTTATATATGCTACTAGTATTCTAACAAAAAGTATATAACCATTAAGAAGAATAGATAATAAAGAATAGTAGTGGAAAAGAAAAAAAAAAAAATTAAAACCTGAAGACCAATGATTGGGGTAAAATTCGACCGAAATCAGATTGAAAAAATTGACAAAATTGACAAAAATTGACAAAAATTGACAAAAACGACAAAGATGACAAAGATGACAAATTTAACAAATTTAACAATATTAACAAATTTAACAATATTCAACCGAATTGCTGTTTGAACCAATCAAATGGTTTAATTAACCCATGCACGCATAGACAGGTTTTTCCCCAACTATATTTTGTTTGGTTAATTTTGCTCTTTAGTTAATGTGACATTAGTGAGATCCAGTTTACCACTGAAAAATGTGCCGAAAATCGGGCTACTGATAAACGAAACCGATTCAAAAAGGAAAATGCGGAACACAAATGAGAAAAAAATATATGGAGATATTGGGGATCGGATTAACCGGAATTATCAGCAGTGGTTTTGTCATTATTGTCTTTGGATGAGTCTTTTGTATTAGCATTAGTATTGGTGTTAGTGTTAGTGTTTGTGTTTGCATTTGCATTTGCATTTGTGTTTGTATTATCATCATCTTCACTTATTTTAAACATATCATCATTCTTATAATTAGGGAGAGCTTCACCATTGAATTCATCAAACAAACGATCTCTTTCATCATCTAAAGTGTCATCATTTCTATTACCTAAATCTAAGGAATCATGGGAATCAACTTCACTGTCACTATAATCTTCACCAGGAATTATATCAAATTCATATTCTTCTCTTCTTCTTCTCCGGCGCGATGACCCGGGGGTTTTATGATACTTCATTAAAATCATGATTATAACAAATCCAATTATGGCAAAAGCCATGAAGTAAAATCCTTTATGATCATTTGCGTACTGTTGTTGTTTACCATCTTCATTATTATTGTCATTTTCAGAGTCATTTTCAGAATCAGAATCAGAACTGGAGTCAGATTCATTGGTTGAGCTGGGTGCCATATCACTTTGTGAAAGGCTCAATATTTGTGATTCTACTCCTTTATTAATATCACCAGTAATTGATGCACTTTCAATAGTTGTTGTTGATGATGATGAAGGAATCTCTTCAACAACCGATGATGAAGCCACTGGTTCATTATCACCACTACCCATTCTATCTCTTCTAACAGCAGCATAGTCTTTTTCAATATCATATTTCTCTGCTTTATCACCATCAATACTTTCACCAAAGAACCTTAATTGCCAATTTTCCAATTTAATTCCATTTCCATTGGAACCTGGATCATTGAATACTTCTAATTTCCATTCTCCAAGTCCATTTTCTCCCCAATGAGCTACCGACAGGAAAGTCCAATTATCAAATCCACTACTACTACGATCTTTTGGTCTAAATGTTGCCAAATCACTAGTAACACCTGTTGGAGAAATTAATCTTACCCCAACTTGTCCTCTAATGGAACTTCTAATATTTATCACCACAGTAACATGTTCGATTCTTTCTAAATTCATAGATTTCAAATGACTTTCATCAATCATAATAGATGATTTGATGACTTTCTTTTTATCACCTCCTTTTTTGACACTAAATTTGATGATATCATTTACTTCAATAACATCAGAATAATACCAAGCTTGAGGTTTAACATTTTCCCATGTTTGAGCAAAATGAGCCATTTGATAAGAGTCTATCTTCCCATAACCATATTTATGAGAATACTTTCTATTCAATGCAGTTACTTGATAATCACCATCTTCTTCATTGACAGGAACTGAACTTAAGGCAGCCACATATTGTAAATCTCTCCAAGTTAAATTAGGATTACTTTGTAAAACAAGAGAGAAAATACCTGCAGCCAAAGGAGCAGCAGCTGAAGTTCCACCATGAAGGTCAGCACATTTATCATGGAAATCAGTGGTATGAATATGTTCACCAGAACCTGAAGAATAAGTTACCACCATAACTGCAGAACAAGCTTCAGCATAATTAGGATGCATTCCTTTATAATCAATAGCACCAACAGTAATAGAATAAATAGAATTAGTATAACCATCAAAATTACAAGAATCAGCTTGTCTACCACCATTACCAGAGGCAAATACATAAATAGAACCTTTTTCATTTCTACCCTCTTGAACTCCTTTTATCATTGCTTTCTTGACAATTAATTCGGGTTCAGATAATGTCTTCCCATCATCAGTAGGACCCCAAGAACATGAATAAATATCATTAATGTCTTTACCATAGATCATAGCGGCAGCTTCATCTTCAGCAGTGATAGTTCCTGATAAAATCCTTAAACCACTAACTTGAGAATCATAGGAAACCCCTACCCCACAAACACCATTCTTAACGGCAGCAATTTCTCCAGCACATCTAGTACCATGATAATCATTAAATAAACGAGGAAGTGGTAAATTAGTATTATCATTAAAATCCCAAGACCCTTCTTCATTGAAATTAGCCTTCAAGTCTTCACCATGGGCATCAAGTCCATCATCAACTAAAGCAGTAACTATACCTTTACCAGTAATTCCTTCGGCCCATAAACCAGTAACATTAACATCATTTCCTGGATATACTGAGTTAATCAAATGCCATTGGTCAGGGAAATTAGGATCTTGGATATCAAATTTATCTATAGCATCCTTTATTGGTTTTTGAGAAGAATCCACCGGATTGAATTCTCTTTCATTATGTACCAATACAGGAAGTCTTTTCAGTAATTTTTTGGGAGTTAAAATATGCACCGATTTGACATCAGTATTATCATCGAATTCAAGATCACGTTTTCCCAACCCTTGTTTGGCCCATGAAAACACAAAATGATCATCAAAGCCCCTCATTTGGTGTTCAAACTGATACTGATGTCTGTGGAGGTCAATAAACTCGGTCAACGGTTTATTACTAACAGATGTGTCCAATTCCACAATAAAGTAATCTCGATTATCAAAGTCTCTCTTGGGGATGGTAAATCCCGATACCACATTCAGCAAGTAAAGAAACCCCGTCGTAGCCACTGCTAAAACATTTATTTTCATGGTTTCTTAAGCAATAAATGAAAGTTCCAAACAAAAGTGTCAAATGAGAGAAATAGAGAAAAAGAGCCACGAATCAGAAAACAATAGTCTCTTCGCGTCTATTGCCTTATTATATAACTGGCAATTATAACGAGTCAATTGAGAGAGAGAGAAAAAGAAAAAAGACAGAGAGAGAGAGAGAGAGAGAAAAAAAAAAAAAACCTACAATATGCGAAAGGGTCTGATAGCATTGGCACTAATATTGGCCGTAACTTCAGGACTTGAGGTCCCTTTGGACCCAAGAGATGGTATGGAAATGGATAAACCTAAGGAATTCCATCCTGAACACGCCATGTCAAAGAGTTTCCATTGGATACTATCGGTAGTGTTACTATTGATAGTTCCCTCAGTCTCGGCGTGTATAGCCTTGGCCAATCGATTGAGTTTGTCGGTGGGATTGCAAATGGTTCTGGTGGCATGGCTGGTATTTGATACGTTATTCTTGTCGTTCCCGGACCCGGAGGGACATGAAAATAGAGTGTCTACTGGTACCAGCTGGGTGTTGGCGCTTACTATGGGAGGGACTGTGTTTGTGGGAACATTGGTTAATGGTAGTAATCTTGCCATCAATAAGTTCTATCCGCAATTAGCCGACCGATACGCTCAAGGAACAGGGACTTTTTTAACCAGAACCTACAAGACATTGTCGGTGGTGGTGGTGCTAATGGGATGGGTCAGAGTGTGTATGGCACCCATTGCCTTGTTTGGGTTCTGCTACGGGAAGCATACGGGACAATGTATTGCTCATGGTATAATGGGACTGTCGTTTATAGGATATGGGTTTGTACTTTTATTGCTATTGGTGGTGCCTTGGTTTCGAAACAGAGATCATGGTCGTTCCCAGGAGTTCTATGACTCCTTGGTTATGTTTGTGTGGGGAATCGTCAATACGTTCACCGAGCATCGGTGGGGTAGAGAAGGCTGGTCCATGGGGGATTATGATCACACATCTATGGGGATAGTTTGGGCTTGTGGCGGGTTATTGGGATTATGGTTATCAAGAAACAAACGATCTTTTATTCCTTCTCTCTTGTTGATTTATACAGGCTGGTCTATGTCTCAACACGTGCAACACTTGGAAATATCCACCAAGGTTCATGGAATGTTTGGTCTTGTATTGATGGCATCAGGATTCACGAGAATGGTGGAGATTCTGTTCATATTGAGTGATAAATTCCATAGTGATTCCGGTCAAATAATATCTTTTCAATACTTACCACCAACATGTTTGGTGTTATCAGGACTACTTTTCATGTCGGCTAATGAGGAACAATTAGTATTAGTTCATGATTTAGCTGCTCCTTATGCTTCCTATGTTTTAACTGTGTTATCAGCTGGGTTCATGATCCTCTTATGGATGGTTTTACTTGTTAACCTCTACTTAAAATTGGTGGGTTATGATGAAAATGGTATTATTATCGTTTCTGATGATGAATATCATCGAGTTGATGATGTTGAACAATTTGAACTTGGTGATTTAAGTGATGATAACCTGAGACATTAAGTTGTTGTGTAGCCAGTAATAATTCATTGATATACGCTTAGCAGTGTGCACTACACGACCCCTTTAGATCACTTGACCTCTGCGCGATACTATATATATTAGTCAGATTTTGTCATCTCTCTCCTTTTTTTATATATATATAACATGAGTGCTATTCTTTCTGCTGATGACTTAAATGACTTTATAAGTCCAGGTCAAGCATGTGTGAAGCCACCAGCCTCAGCCTCCGAAGAAAAAAGTGAGGAAACTAACGAGGTGGAGCTTCAAGTTGATGATCATGGTCATACGTTAGAGGTATCTAAGACTGATGGTAAGGCGTCATCATTATCGCCAGCACAAATCTCGCTTTCTGATTGTTTAGCCTGTTCGGGGTGTATAACATCAGCTGAGGAGATTTTAGTGGCACAACATTCCCACGATGAGTTATTAAAAGCCCTTCAGGAGAACATTGCTAATGGTAGTAATAAACACTTTGTTGCTTCTATATCTCATCAATCTCGGGCCAGTTTGGCCACGGCTTTTAATTTAACTATTGAACAAATCGATAGATTGCTTATAAACTTACTTGTGAATCAAATGGGATTTAAAGCTGTGATTGGAACTTCATTGGGAAGAAAATTATCTATAATTAATGAATCCTATAATATTATTCAAAAGAAGGAATCTCCTGAGTTTAATGGTCCATTACTTTCTTCCATATGTCCGGGATGGGTTCTTTATGCTGAAAAGACTCACCCCTATATAATTCCTAAGATGTCAGACATAAAATCACCACAACAAATTACTGGATGTTTATTGAAAAGTTTGGTTTCCGAGGAGTTACAAACACCAAAGGAAAATATCTTTCATTTATCAATCATGCCTTGTTTTGATAAGAAATTGGAAAGTGCTAGACCAGAAAAAGAAGATGATCAACTGTCATCAGCCCCAGCATCTGATGTTGATTGTGTATTAACAGCTAAGGAATTAGTTACTTTATTAGAGCAACAAAAGGAAACTTTCCAATTGATTCCAAATAATGTATCAGATATCTTAAATTCTTCTATTCCTATAGATGATTTATATAAAAGAGTGGCTCCTAAAAATTGGCCTTATATTGAATATGCATGGTCTAATGATTCTGGTTCTGCTTCTGGTGGTTATTCTTATAATTATCTTCATATATTAAAGAATCATTTAGTTTTAAAGGACCCTTCTACTTATGCATTGGAAAATTTCTCCATTAACACTGTCACCGGTAAAAATTCCGATATTTTTGAATTAAGATTATGTTATAATGATCAAACTATTGCAAGTGCTGCAGTATTAAATGGGTTTAGAAATATTCAAAACTTGGTTCGGAAATTCAAACCTGCCCCCAATGGTAAGGCCAACACTACTAAAGTAAATCCTTTAGTAGCTCGTAGAAAAGCTAGATTAGGAGGTAAAAGTAAATTGGAATCACAAGCTGAAGAGTCTGCTGATGCTTCCAAATGTGATTATGTTGAAATCATGGCATGTCCTAATGGATGTATTAATGGAGGGGGTCAAATAAGTCATCCCAAAGAAGTTCCTGAAAAAGACTGGCTTTTCCAAGCTTTAGCCAGTTATAATGAAATCCCATTATTAGATTTAAGTTCTCCAGAAGTAGCTTCTACTTTAGTTCCTGATTTAATTACTTGGAGTAATAAGTTTTCCACCAAATTCAATGTTAGTGAATCCAGGTTATTCAAAACATGGTTTAAGGAAGTTGAAAAGCCAACTGATCCTAATTCCATCTTATTAGGAGCCAAATGGTAGATAAAGAACTCGACAAACTATAAAACAAATACAAGTACAAAACCGAAACAAAAAAGAACAAGAAAAAAAAAAAACCAAAAAAAAAAAAAAAAAAAAAAAAAAAAAAAAAAAAAAAAAAAAAAAAAAAACAACAATGACTAATTATGACAAAACCCACGGTATTAGGAATGTTATAGATTCTAATTATTTATTTCATGTATCATATATTTATTATTTCTCTGTATAGTTTTTACTACACGATTTCGACTTTTTGCAGCATAAATTATCGCGATCTCATCAGATAGAAGAAGTCTCTCTCTTTTTTTTTTTCACTAACAATGCTTAGATTAATACGGCCGACTACAACGGCTATACGGTCAAATAATAGAAGTTTCTATACAAATAGACTTAATTCTATATGGGAAATCAATCCCATAAGAAATAATAGTCAAAATTTCCAAAGAAGTTATAGTCAAAAAAATGATTCTGGTAATAGATTTGCCAATATCTTTGATAACAAACCAACTAAGAAACCAAAACATAATGATAGCAAAACTCAAGGTCACAAAAATAATAAATACAATAAAGGCCATCATAACAAAAGATCCCATGAAAAAAGACCTCTGGAAAGAAAAGTCTTGAGATTTGAATTGGATAAAGCCACACCCAAAACTAAGAGTGCTTTAGTTTCAATCATTGAAAAAGTTCGTAGTTTGAGTCCATCATATCAAGTGAGATATATTGATCCTGAAAGTAGTAAACTAGCAACAAAACATCTTACTGAGGTAGTAAATAATCTTGATTTAGGAAAGTCAGGAATTCAGTTGATTAAATCTCCTAATGATAAAGAATTACCATTGATAAAATTGATCAAATTGGAACTAATGATAAAGACTCATTCTGACGAGTTGGCTCAAGAGACTGAAGCTAGATTAATTGAACAAGGGAGTTCTGCTGCCATGAAAGCATTGAGACAACGAGAAAAGACAGAACGGAAAAAGAAAGCAGCAAAAATTGTTGCTCTTAGTTGGAATATAAGTCTTGGTGATTTGAAATTACAAAAGAAATCAGAAATGATAAAGAAGATTGAAAAACAGGAGAGTTTTATTATTTATATTGATGGAAGAAAGGCAAATTATAGACGGGCTCAAAAACAACTTGAAAAAAAGAATGATGTAAAAGAAGAGGAAGTAGGAGGAGAAGAGGAAGAAGAAGTGGAAGAAGAAGAGGAAGAAACACTTATGAATGAGGCAGTAGGAGATTCTGTTCTGAATTCTTACAATAATAATCGATACCAAAATATAGATACTTTTGAACTCAAAAGACGTCAATTTATTCTAGATGCTATAGTTTTAATTCTTGAAGAAACTGAAACCAAATATACTATTACTGGAGAATTAAATGGGATGTTAACCATTAATTGTACTCCAAAAGTCAAATCACATAATAATAATAATAATAATAATACCAAAACCAGTGATGTCACTGAACTGAATAAGGATATCAAAAGACAAAGACAGATCCAAAAACAGAAACAAAGAGAAGAAGAATTGAAGAACAAAAAGGGTTCACAAGACAACTTAGATTCATTATATCTGTTTAAGATTGAAGATTAATAGTGATAAATATTCATTAACATACCATGTAAATAGTTTTTCCTATAAATATTAAACAATACTACCATAATTACCAGAAGAGTTACCATTTCTCATCAAGTTTGACAGTGATGCAATCAGAGTCTGTCTTCTTTCTCTTAACTTTCTCATTTTATAACTGTATTGGTGACTATCGACCACATTATCAATTATAGGATAATTAATTAATTTCTTTACTTGAGATTGGTCTAGTCTGTAATTATTAATTGCATTATAGGAAAGGTGATATAAAGACTCATCTTCATCTAATAATTCATTATCATAATTAAATTCATCATTATTTAACGTCTCAGTAATTGGGAATCCTGCCATTTCTAGTTCAAATGGTGAAGGAGGAGGTGATTGTTTTGGAGATGCAAGATTTTTTGGTGAAGTCGAATATAAGCCCTTAGTGGAAGTGCCATTAGTTCCTATAGTACCATTAGTAGCAGTAGTACCTAGAGATTTTATGGAAGGGGCATATATAGATTCATCACCTATAGTACCATTTTCTTTAATTGATTTGTGATCAGAAGCTAACAGGAGCCAATGTTTCTGTTTCCCATCATTATAATATCTTAAGCCTTGGTTTATTTTTTTCAACCTAGATCTGGAAGTAGGATGGGCTACAATAGCATTAACAGAATCAAATGCTCGATAATCTTTATAATAATCACCATTATAAGTCATTTTAAAATCTTGAATTAAATCTTTAATACCAAACATATCTCTTACAGCATAATAAAACTGAAGCCTACCATTTGGGATATTTGAGATGGTAAATGGAACATAACTAAAGGAAAACCAATGACCTATAGCAAAAGCAGTTAATTCCATACATAATAAAGCATTTTGAATTGAGATTCCAACATTAGTATTTTTCTTATCGGAATCATCATCATTAGAAGAAGAAGATCCAGGTAAAACATGGAAAAAATTTAATATAGCCAATAATATCCCTTGCCAATAAGAAGCAAAAATAATTAATTTAACACATAAAAATTTACCCACAGGATTAAACGGTTTTAAATCATTCCATAATATTTTCCAAAACATGGCTAAACAATAAAGTGACATGGTTACACTAAAATTATAAAATATCATTAACCATAAATATATGGATTCAACATTGACACGATTAACATTATAATATCCCGTAATTTCTGTTAATATGGTACCAAAACAAAGAAATGGTTTAAGCCATACATATTGTAGGATTCCCCGTTTAATTATAAGAAAAGAAGTAGGATCCGAAATATCCACATTCGGAAATATAAATCTTAATATCCCAGGATGACTAACTGGTTTCCTACCACTAGTCATAATGATAATACTTCTTTCTCCTCCTAAAGTATCAGTTAATAAAGAGAAGAAGGTATAAATAACAAACGCCTCATATACTTCTCTTAGTGGTTCTAGAACAAATTTATTTACATAAGATTCCGAATTTATAAGCATGGAATAACATGATAATGCAAATAATGGCACTATTAATTGGATTCGTATTATAAGTCGTTGTTGATATGGTCGTCTATAGTTAATTAAGTGGAGATAAATTGATGCAAATATTATACACGTGGCTGTGATTGACGAATAAAACGCTATCAAAGTTACCCAATGTGGTAACTTGTATTCATTAACTATCATAACGATTTGTTAATCGTATATATGCTTGTAATTAAACTCCTGATTTCATACGATAAACAGTAAAACTTTAGGTTTTTAATCTTTGCATTTGTACTGACGCGGGTCGTGGCTATACCACGTCAATTGGCTGCTACAAGAGATAACATAACCCATGGGGGCTGAAGCAGAAGAAGGAGGTTATTGGTTCTGTAGAAAGTGATTATGGCGTTGTAATCAGGGATGAAGTAACAATAAGCAAACAAAACTAATGAATACTTTTTTCTTTTTTTTTTCCCCCAAAAAACACAAGTACACAATCACTACTACCAATAGTTTATGCTTACATACAGGAACACGCTTATTCTCGCTAAAAGTCTTAGAAATCATAGAATATCTCAAATACTCATTACATTTCCTAAAATGGTGCCGATTATAGTCAAAGATGACCACACGGAAAGCCGTTTCGATAAAGAAGAACTACGAGAAGTTCTTACGCTGCTTTTAAACGGATTGAATGATAAATTTATTGATCTCGAAGAAATTATATCGGCAGTATCATCATCATTACCTGATAGAATCAATGTTAGTGATTACTATGGATTTGTTGGAGAAGTTATAGCTTCCAGAACAGTAAAACATCATGATCATTCTATGTTGGCTGGAAGATTAGAAGCCATTCAGATTCAAAATAAAGTATCTTCGAGTTTTTCCGGTAATATTGAACGACTTTATTGGAATATAATGCATCGTAATAATGATAGACATAATCCATTGGTATCAGGAAAACTATACAATACTGTGAAAAATCACAAACAAATATTGGATAATGCAATTGTTCCTGAACGAGATTTACTGTTGAGTTATTTTGGTATCAAAACCCTCCAAAAGTCTTATCTTATCAATATCAATGATGATATAGCCGAGACGCCTCAATATATGTTGATGAGAGTAGCTCTTGGAATCCATGATTGTGATATTCCTCGAGTTATTGAAACTTATAACTTGATGTCGGAAAAGTATTTCATCCATGCATCACCAACTTTATTTAATGCTGGGACTGATTATAATTATTTGAGTTCTTGCTTTTTACTTGCTATGGAAGATGATTCCATAGATGGGATTTTCAAGACTTTACATAAGACAGCTTTGATATCTAAATGTTCTGGAGGTATTGGTCTCCATACTCATAATATTAGAGCAAATGGGTCTTTAATATCTAGCTCTAATGGTAGATCAAGTGGATTGGTTCCTATGTTGAGGGTATTCAATAATACTGCTAGATATGTTGACCAAGGAGGTAATAAAAGACCCGGTGCTTTTGCTATTTATTTAGAACCTTGGCATAGTGATGTCCTTGATGTTTTAGAGTTAAGAAAGAATCATGGGAAGGAGGAATTACGAGCTCGTGATTTATTTTATGCTCTTTGGATCCCGGATCTTTTCATGGAAAAAGTCAAATCCAACTCTGATTGGTGTTTATTTTCCCCTGATGAATGTCCTGGGCTTTCAGAGTGTTATGGCGAAGAGTTTAAACAGTTGTATGAAAAGTATGAACGAGAAAATAAAGCTACTGTTGTCATTAGAGCCCAAAAATTATGGAGTTTAATTCTTAATACTCAAGTGGAAACCGGTAATCCTTATATATTATTCAAGGATGCTTGTAATAAAAAATCTAATCAATCTAATTTGGGAACAATAAAATCGTCAAATCTTTGTTGTGAAATTGTACAATATTCATCTCCTAAAGAAACTGCTGTTTGTAATTTGGCTTCTTTAGCATTACCTTCATTTATCAAAGAAACTAAAACCACAATAGAATTTGATCTAGTCAAACTCCATGAAGTTGCTAGAGTATTAACAAGAAATCTTAATAGAGTAATTGATGTAACTCGGTATCCGGTTGAAAGTGCAAAAGAATCTAATTTCCGCCATAGACCTATAGCAATAGGTATTCAAGGATTAGCTGATACATTTGCTTTATTAAGAGTTCCCTTTGATTCTAATGAAGCCAAAGAACTAAATATTCAAATCTTTGAGACTATTTATCATGCTGCAATTGAAGAATCCATTGTTTTGTCTATAGAGGAAGAACCCTATAAATCTTTTGAAGGATCCCCAGCTTCCAAAGGATTACTTCAATTCGATTTATGGAATCATAAACCTTCCAATATGTATAAAGACTGGGATGAATTGAAAACCAAAGTGAAAACTCATGGGCTTAGAAATTCCTTATTAGTGGCTCCTATGCCTACAGCTTCAACATCACAAATTTTGGGCTTTAATGAGTGTTTTGAACCATTCACATCTAATATTTATACCAGAAGAGTATTATCAGGAGAGTTTCAAGTAGTAAACAAATATTTAATTGATGATTTAGTTGATTTGGGATTATGGAATAAAGCCATGAGAGATAAGATATTAGTGGCCAATGGCTCTATTCAAAGTATTCCTGAGATTCCGGATGATGTTAAATCATTATATAAAACCGTATGGGAAATATCTCAAAGAGAGGTAATAAATATGGCTAGTGATAGGGGGAAATTTATTGATCAACTGCAGAGTATGAATATTCATATGGTTAACCCTACATTTGCCAAATTAACCAGTTCTCATTTCTATGCTTGGGAGAAAGGTTTAAAGACCGGAATGTATTATCTAAGAACTCAAGCTGCTGCTAGACCAATTCAATTTACTGTTGATAGGAATAATACTTCTACATCTTCAAATGAAGATTCAAACAACAATAATAGTTTGATTCGAAAACGGTATAGGAAATTTGAAACGTCCTTAGATCCATCCGATGGAGTATACAAAAGAAGTAAGATGGTTACTCCTGAATCCCAAGGCCAAACTCCTTCTTCCGAGAAGGATAATATTCATGATACCACAATAAAAGTTTGTAATATAGATGAACCTGAGGCTTGTGATTCCTGTTCAGGTTAAAGGAGAAAATAAAAGTGTGTAGATCTTGTATATAAAGAATAAAATGTGTCTATTGTATATGGAGCAGAGCTAAGTGGCCACAATAAAGTAATATTTCTTAACATGATATAATTATTACATATAAATAGATCTATATATTATAAATCATTTCAACTTCAGTAACTTTCTATTGGCAAAATCAGAAACTTGTTTTACACCTTCATTAGTGACAAAGAATTTCTTTAAAGAAAGATCTGACCAAATAAGAACACCAATTTCAGAAGCATAATTACGAAGAATATCAAATTCTCGTTGATTTGAAAAGTCAGCAAAGAGAAACCCATCAAATGTTTGGATTCTATCCATTTCTAATTGCCATAATTTAATTTGATCAACAACATTAGGAGGTAATATTTCTAATTTATGTTGAGCAGATGCTACTTGAGCACTACCACCAGAAGCAGTATTAATATTATTACTAGCATCAAATTCGATTTTCTTATCCAATTTTTCTTGAGCCAAAACTTTCATTTGAGGATGGGCATGAGTTTCCAAAAACTTAATGATTTGTTCCGCAGTAATTCCATTGAATAAGGCATTTCTAATGGATTCTCTTGTGATTTGGCCAAATACCATATTGGCGAATCTAGTTTTTAAACTGACAAATAGATTTAACACGGCAATTTCTAATGGACTATTAGTATAGGAATACAATTTGAAGTTAGTTTCTAGAATAATGGAACCTTGAGTAGCCTTAGAAGATGAAGTATCATCAACTTGGGACGTTTCTGTAGAATTAGCTTTGTCTATAGCCAAAGAAGGACTCAGTAATGAAGTGGAATCAGAAGTCAACGTTATAGCAAGTCTGGTAGGATAAAACCGGGATGAATGTTCATTCCGTTGATATACTAAACCATAATCTTTCAAATCAGCAAGCATACTTATTTGAGTATCACTTAAAGAAGAAACGGTATAACTTTTACCCAATTCAAGTGAACCCAACATAAATATGAAATTTAATACATCCACAGGATCCATGTTTAGTTCTTGAGTCAAATTCAAATATTGTAATAATAACGTCCATATTTGAGCATTAATGTCCTGTAATAAAAATTGAAACCCCACATTGGTAATCTTAAGACCTTTAGTACCAATATTGGGGTTATCATTATCATCACTGGATTCCATTAATCCACTCAGTTTTAATAATGATAGTACTGAATTAGAAGGAGTCACGGCTAATTCCGTCCCCACCATGAAATGCAATATGGTTTCCCATTTTGTCGATGCAAATTTATCAAGAAAATTAATATCTATAACGTGTTTATCGGTAACAGTACTCAAATTACCAAACGAATTTGGTGATTGACTCCCCGTCAAACAATCCCGGAAGTTCTTTCTGAATATGGGATGCAATCGAATGTATAATCCCGATTTATCATCCTCAATCAAGTGTAATGCCTTGATTCTTTTCAATGACTCATGCTGTAGTATTCTGGCATTGGGTTTACACCATTTATCAAGATCCTTAAGCGCTACCGGCTTCTCATAAAAGAGCATGGTCATAATATAAAACTTAGCTATAGGTGATAATAATCTATATATCGACAAACATGTCGCTGGTGCTTCATATAATCGTGACTGTATAGTATTAGGTAATCCCTCTAAATGTTCGATAACTGTAACTTTGAACAAATCATTCGTGGCCATGGTTTTACTATATCATTTACTTTTGTTCTTTTTTAACTTTAATAATATTGATTACACACAATTTCGCGGGATGAGACAAAAAGATTTAAGAAGAGATTGAAAAAAAAAAAAAGAAAAAGTAAAAGAAAAAAAAAAAAATTCGTATAATGGTAGGGAAAAGAAAAGCACCACAAATGACAAAAGAAGAAACTGGAGGTGATTCTTTTCAACCTTTACTACAAGAAGTATATAAGGGAAAAGGGTTAACGGATCAGATCAATACAGCAGAAGATAAATGGAACTTATTACCAGCGTTCTTAAAGGTTAAAGGATTAGTAAAACAACATCTTGATTCGTTTAATTATTTTGTTGATACTGATTTAAGAAAAATCTTAAAGGCCAATGAGTTAGTATTGTCAGATGTTGATCCCGAGTTCTATTTAAAGTATTTGGATATAAGAGTGGGACATAAATCATCAGCCATTTCATCATCTTCCTTCTCATCATCTAAACTGATTCCTAAAGAAGTTAATTTAGTTCCTCATGATTGTCGATTACGAGACTTAACCTACTCGGCACCAATATATGTGGATGTAGAATATACTAGAGGTAGAAAGATCATTATTCATAGAGATTTAGAGATTGGTAGAATGCCTATTATGTTGAGATCTAATAAATGTATTTTAGACGGCATAGATGATAAACAAATGGCTAAATATGATGAGTGTCCTTTGGATCCCGGTGGATACTTTATTGTCAATGGTACAGAAAAAGTCATATTGGTTCAAGAACAATTGTCCAAAAATAGAATTATTGTCGAAGCTGATGAAAAAAAAGGTATTGTTCAAGCATCAGTAACGTCATCAACTCATGAAAGAAAATCTAAAACTTATGTTATCACCAAGAATGATAAAATTTATTTAAAGCATAATTCTATTAGTGAAGATATTCCTATAGTAATCATTTTAAAAGCTGCTGGTATCACGTCTGATTTGGAAGTATTACAATTAGTTTGTGGTCAAGATCCTAATTATCAAGACATATTTGCCATTAATTTTGAAGAAGCAGCTAAATTTGAAATTTTCACCCAACAACAAGCATTAAATTATGTAGGGAAAAGAGTTAAAACCGTTAGAAGAGCCGGAGCACCTAAATTATCACAACTTCAAGAAGGTATTGAAGCCATTGCTACTACTATAATTGCTCATATTACTGTTAGTGATCTTCAATTCCGGGAAAAAGCCTTATATATTGCTATGATGACCAGAAGAGTTTTGATGACTATGGATAATCCTAGAATGGTTGATGATAGAGATTATGTTGGTAATAAAAGATTAGAATTGGCGGGTCAATTAATGTCATTACTTTTTGAAGATTTGTTTAAAAAGTTCAATTCTGATTTTAAAGCCAATATAGATAAAATCTTAAAGAAACCAAGTAGAGCTTCAGAATTTGATGCTTTACTTTCAATTAATATCCATTCTAATAATATCACCATGGGAATGAATAGAGCCATTTCCACTGGGAATTGGTCATTAAAACGGTTTAAGATGGAAAGAGCTGGGGTGACTCATGTCTTATCTCGTTTATCATATATATCAGCTTTAGGGATGATGACAAGAATATCATCTCAATTTGAAAAATCCCGTAAAGTTTCGGGTCCAAGAGCTTTACAACCTTCTCAATTTGGTATGTT
Source organism: Yamadazyma triangularis (assembly GCA_030573955.1). Taxonomy (NCBI): domain Eukaryota; kingdom Fungi; phylum Ascomycota; class Pichiomycetes; order Serinales; family Debaryomycetaceae; genus Yamadazyma; species Yamadazyma triangularis. The sequence goes on from JAJMEC010000003.1 coordinate 366,534, forward strand.
ATGTACTTCTGATACACCAGAAGGTGAAGCTTGTGGATTAGTGAAAAATTTAGCATTAATGACCCATATTACTACTGATGATGAAGAACTTCCTATAAAGAGATTAAGTTATGTATTAGGTTGTGAAGATATTATAGGAATTGATTCAGCTACATTGCATTCAGAAGGAAACTTTGGAGTTTTTCTTAATGGTACTTTAATCGGTACAACCAGATTCCCAGCTAAATTTGTTAGTGATTTCCGGAATTTAAGAAGATCAGGTAAGATTTCTGCATTTATTTCAATTTATACTAATACTCATCAAAGAGCTGTTCATATTGCCACTGATGGTGGTAGAATTTGTCGACCACTTATTATTGTGGATAAAAATAATAAATCAAAGGTTAAAGCTAAACATTTATTAAAATTAAAATCAGGGGAATGGGCTTTTGATGATTTCTTACTGCATGGATTAGTTGAATATTTGGATGTTAATGAAGAAAATGATTCTTTAATAGCCATTTATGAACTGGATTTAATTGATCCTTCTAAACAAAATATTACCCATTTGGAAATAGAACCGTTTACTGTATTAGGAGCAGTTGCTGGATTAATTCCTTATCCTCATCATAATCAATCACCAAGAAATACTTATCAATGTGCTATGGGTAAACAAGCCATTGGAGCCATTGGTTACAACCAATTTAGAAGAATCGATACTTTATTATACTTGATGGTATATCCTCAACAACCAATGGTTAAAACCAAGACTATTGAGTTAATTGATTATGATAAATTACCAGCGGGACAGAATGCTACAGTTGCCGTCATGTCTTATTCAGGATATGATATTGAAGATTCTTTAGTGTTGAATAAAGCTTCAATTGATCGAGGATTCGGAAGATGTCAAGTATTAAGAAAGAATACTGTAAATTTAAAAAGATATCCTAATCATACCAAAGATATTTTAACTGGTATGAGAGTTGATGATAATGAAGAACCAATATTCCCTCATAAATCTATAGGTGTTGATGGATTAGGTGAAGTAGGTACCAAATTGGAAAATGGTCAAGTTTATGTTAATAAATGTGTACCAACTAATGCTGGGGAATCAGTTTTAGGTAATACAAACACAGATGCATCATCTCAAGGAGGAGAAAGTCATAGAGAAACCCCAGCCTATTACAAAGGACCAGAACCTTCATATGTCGATCAAGTTATGATGTCAGTAAGTGATAATGATCAAGCATTAATCAAGGTGTTATTAAGACAAACCAGAAGACCTGAATTGGGTGATAAGTTTTCTTCAAGACATGGACAAAAGGGGGTTTGTGGTATTATAGTCCAACAAGAAGATTTACCATTTAATGATGATGGGATTAGTCCCGATATTATTATGAATCCTCATGGGTTCCCATCAAGAATGACAGTGGGTAAAATGATTGAATTAATCAGTGGTAAAGCTGGTGTTGTTAATGGGTCTTTGGAATATGGTACATGTTTTGGAGGATCCAAATTAGAAGACATGTCACAAATATTAGTAGAAAATGGTTACAATTATTCTGGTAAGGATATGTTATATTCAGGTGAAACCGGTGAATGTTTACAAGCATACATTTTCTTTGGTCCAATTTATTATCAAAAATTAAAGCATATGGTTTTAGATAAAATGCATGCTAGAGCTAGAGGTCCAAGAGCCGTATTAACAAGACAACCTACTGAAGGTAGATCAAGAGATGGTGGGTTAAGATTAGGAGAAATGGAAAGAGATTGTGTTATTGCCTATGGTGCATCTCAATTGTTATTAGAAAGATTGATGTTATCATCTGATGCTTTTGAGGTTGATATCTGTGAGAAATGTGGATTAATGGGGTATAATAATTGGTGTACTGGTTGCAAAACTTCAGAACATATAACCAGAATGACCATTCCATATGCTGCTAAATTATTATTCCAGGAATTAATATCAATGAACATTGCTCCTAGATTGAAATTGGGGAATGTCTTTTAGAGACATATTTGTAAATAAAAAAAGATTAATATAAAGTAAAATTAATAAAGAGAGAACGAACGAAAGTCAATAGATTAATCAAACGCACAAGGGGGTAATTTGCAGCCAAAATAGGTTTATTTACAAATTAAAGTGTAGAGTATGATCTTAATACTATTTCTTCCCCTATAACCTCATAGCAATATATATTTGAAAACTAATACTTTATATATCTATTTGTTATGCAGTATAGTTGCATATTGTACCAGTGTTTGGAACCATCATCTCATAACTGCGCTCAGTATTTTAAGGGTGGTAAGGGTGGTAAGGTCTCATATAGCCTGCCCGATATTGATATTGAGGTATAACATTACTAATAAAGTATATTCCTACACATTCAAGGAATACTATGATATCAATAAAACGTAACAGTTCCCCAAATAATATAATTGGGTCTTATGGTTTGATAGTTATCTAACCAAAACTTAATTTTGCGCAAAGCTGCAAAAAAATACGTCAACAAAATTAGACCTGGGTCTATAACAAGGCATATTTTTTTTTGGAAAGGGTAATATAGGTACCAAAAGGTAGCTTTAAGTGTATATGATCGAGGGGATGTCAAAAAAACCCGGGTTTCCTAGGCCAAAAACTTGTAAATGTCTGTCATTTCTGGTGGATAATGCGTCGTGGGTATACCATGCTGCACCTAACTATAACTTCATCAGCCGTTCATATACTACATGGCTTTTTTACTGGATTGTTCCAGTAATTAATGTGTATTTCTTTTTTTTTTAATTTTTATTTTTTTATTTTACAAACGAAAATGCCGTTGTCTATTACTTTGGTTATTCTAATACTCTCAAATATCTCTCTAAATAAGATCTGAAGAGATAAAGTTCAAAACATCCTTATCACAACGGGAACACTAATAATAGTCCCATTAAAAGCTTAATTCTTTAACCCCAACAAGCTATTTAAACTGTTGAGCTGAAACCCCTTTTCCTATTATAATATCCAGTACTTATTCAACTAACATCCTATCAAAATGGGAAAGATAGAACCAAGAGACGATATATATCCTGCATATTACCAACTTGATCTGATATCTATATATACATATCTATCTATCTATCTATCTATCTATCTATATATATATATATATATATATTACTGATATACTCTAGGAACAACACTTCATCCAACTTCTTGAAATAAAAAGAGCTGCTTGAAAACATGAAATATATATCAATCATTGATACATAATGCCATTTAAAGCTCGTAACCGGTGATCGTCTTGGTAATTAATCACCTCCCTAAACAAACTGTGGGGATACACTTTTTAACAATGTTTTAGAGTGATTATGTTTCTTTTCTCGGATCCATGATACAATGTTTGTGCTATTAAATTAATACTTTATTTTACGAATGGGGTCAAGTTCTTCATTGTGAGCTTTTAAAGCTTTATAAAGTTTATATTTCTTTTCCCACGAATGTCTCTTTTTATTATGGTTGTAGTTTGTAGACTTTCTTTATAATGCGGTGCCTCACAGAAGATTTTTCTCCTCCTCATTATCCTTGATAGATCATTACACAAATCAGAGATTTGTTATCTATAACTTGTTTTAATTCGAACGAATAGTGTTTAGGGCACTTATTTGGCTCTATTGATTATTATTGCTTTTGATAGTTTTTTTTTAACCTTTTTGTTGTTGTTGTTGTTGCTGTCCCTTTTTTTTATATAGTTTTATGATTTTGATATGCGTCAACCAACAAGATCCATATTCCAACTAAGGATTGTTATAACTTGCTTTGTTTTATTATGTTTGTTTTATGTTGTTCATGAGATAAGAATTACCCAGTTAGATTGGGAAGATGCATTATTTTTGACCAAAAACTCCTTCAGACAGCTTAGACAACAGTATCTTCCTTCAAAGAATTATGATTCGACTTCTGATGATTCATCTGTAGGGAGTTTAAATATCAATGATATTGAGTATCCTTTAAATAATATGGTGAATTCTATTTTTCCAATAGATTCTAAAATCAAATTCAACATTTCCGAGAGACATACTACTGCTGAGATCATAGCTAGATACGCTTCTTTTAGTCCTATTTTAAATGATCCCATAAAGGGTCATTATAAGATATTCCCCACTAATGCTTGTAGTCAAATTAGTGATGGAGAGTTTGCAGAATTTCAAGATAAAATTTTGATTGTATTAAGAGGAGATTGTACTTTTGTTGATAAAGTCAATAATATCATTAATTCCAATTTGAATCCCAAGACTATAATGATTGCTAATGATGAGCCCATGAGAGGCTTAATAACTATGTATTCGAGTACTTTCAATCAAGATGGTTCTTTAACAACTCCTATAATGTTTATTACTAATGAATCTTATAAAACATTTTATAAATTCAAGGATAATGATTTAGTTTTAGATATTTCCACAGCATCATTAGGAAGTTGGATCAATGTTATTATATCTATGATCCTTTCACCACCATTATTGATTTTATTCTTTTATTGTTTAATTCAATTTATTCATAATTGTAAGAAAATTCAGAATAATAAATACAGTCAAAAGATTGTAAAAAAATTACCCGTTTACATTTACAATAAAAATCATTTAATTCATTATAAGCAGTTTCAAAAGTATTTGAAGGTAACTGGTCAAACAAACCAAGCTATGGATTCAAGTTTAAGTTCATCAATTTTATCATTTCAAGAAGCCATGAAATCAACACCATCATCTTCATCATCTTCATCATTAAATAATTTTATCATAAATGGTGTCAATGTTAAGGAATCACCGAATTTTAATGTTTTAATAATGAATCAAGATTTTTATCCTTCATTTAAATGTTCTATTTGTTTGGATAGATTTAAACCTTTACATTCCCGAGTTTTAATCTTAGATTGTAAACACTTTTTCCATGAAAATTGTTTATCCAATTGGTTAATAAATTTCAAGAGAAGTTGCCCATTATGTAATAATATAATCAGAGTCAACAGTCAACGGTTACTTGCAGGTCAAGTTATTTCATATGGAAGTTTTGATGAATCAGATATAGAGTCACAGAATGAGTTTTATGGAACATCTGTTGATTTAAATTCGGGTGGAAACACTGGTGGAAACACTGGTGGGAACATTGGTGGGAACACTGGTGGGAACATTGGTGGGAACACTGGTGGGAACATTGGTGGGAACATTGGAGGAAACATTGGTGAAACCTCTGCTGGTAACCATCCTGGAAATCCTACTGACAACTCCCCCTACATGGTCTACGTTGATGATCCCCAAATTTATCATGAAGAACAAAATGTAACAGAAAGTCCCCAGAATAGTCTACAATTTACAGAATATAACAGCCACAGCGATAGAGGTTCACAAACTCAACATGATCCCTTACCTTTATCTTTAACTTCAACTTCCTCCACAAATGAAGTCTTCCACACTCCTCCTCCAACAACAAGAACTCAATCATCCAACTCAGCTTCATTTTTTACCCCTTCTAATCGATTTGACAACAAAAATTCTCCCACCATCTTTTCAAAACCACTGCAAATACTAAGTCAGTTTACCTCAACATCCGCCTCCACCACTGACTCTAAACAATTAAGTTTAAGTATTGATTCTGGTAATGAATACTTGGATCCTCATCCCTCCAATCCTTCCAGTTTTAACCCCATGCCCCTTTTCGGTCCTCAACTTCAACCTTTGCCCCTGTCTACCTCAGATGATAGTAATGATCAATCTACAATTGAACTAAGTAGCTAGTTTAGTGTCTCATTTTATAGATCCATATATATATATATATATATATATGATTTTATGATGTAATGGTTTAGTAGCGTCTTCAACCCCGGAGTTGGTCGGATCGAAATCTTGGTCATTCCGGTTGGTCGTGTGCTGCTGGTCTTGGCCTCACATATAAGCAGCACTTATATATATATATATATATATATATATGTATATATAACCTGAAAGTTAACTGGGAAATTACGTCATATCATGTCTGAAAACAATGTGCTGACACTGGATGCCAATAGTGGAGTATCTAATGACACTAAAGGCGATGTGTCTTTACTGAATACTTCCGGAAAAGATAAAAATAGTATGAGTTCTACGAATACTAAACGTCAAAAACGAAGAAAAAAGAAGGTTGAGATGGCGTGTGTTTATTGTAGAAGATCCCATATGATTTGTGATGATTCTAGACCTTGTCAGAGGTGTGTCAAGAGAGGAATAGGACATCTATGTTATGATGAACCTTCCAATTTAAGACAGAAAAAGAAAGCGCAGACGTTGGTAAAGGGAGAAGAAGGTAATGGATCCTCAGTAATGAATAGTCTTTCAATAGACCTTACTCCACAATCACAGCCAATGCCACAGACCCCGATCTTTAAGGATTCTCCACAACAGTCCCAATTCCCTCCACTTCCTCAACAAGATGTTCAACCTCAGATGCCGGCGCCGGCTCAAGGACAAATTCAAATTCAACCCCAGAGTGGAGTCTTGAATAATAATCAAAGAAGACAGCAAATGAATACAGAAGGAACCACTGATTCCAAATCTTTCAATAGATCGGTTTTATCACAAACAATGCCGTTTAACCACGAACCTTTTTTCTATTCTGAACACGCCGGTAGTGAATTCAGTTCATTAAATGATTTCTTATCGATGATTGATGATCCTGATTTAGTTAATGGTGCATTAAATGATCCTTCTACGAATGATCCCATGTTAAGTTTCAGCATGAACCAAAATATTCCTAATAATACTATGCCTATGAATAGTAATAATAACAATTTGAATAATATCCTATCGCTTTCGCCAAATGCTAATGCTTATAGTGCAACCATGAATAACCAGTTTCCTATAAATAACCAACTACCTGTTGATCAACAACAACAGCAGCAGCAGCAACAACAACAGCAACAACAGCAACAACAGCAATTCTCCACTTCAGCACTTCAGCAATCACCTCAACAACCTCCAATGTATAAAGCTCCATCACAACAACCTCCAACTCAATCACTACTACCCAATGGTCAAGATGTAAAACTACAAGGATCACCCGAGAGGAAGAATTTAAACGGAGAATCATCTAATAAAGAAACTAACCCAGAATCTCTTCAACCAGTTGTTTCTGATTCTGCTCGGGATAAGTTTTTCCTTACTGCTGCTGATCCCACAACAGAAATTTCACCAGAAGAAAGATTGAAACAAGTCATTAAGGCTAAATTAGAAGCTGGTTTATTACAGCCTTACAATTATGCTAAAGGTTATGCTCGATTACAAAATTATATGGATAATTATATGAATACTACTAGTAGACAGAGAATATTAAAACCTTTATCAGTATTTCGTCCTGCTTTTAGAGCTATTGCTAAAACTTTAAAAGATGTTGATTTGGTTTTGGTTGAAGAAAGTTTTGAAAGAATGCTTTTGGATTATGATCGAGTATTCACTTCAATGGCCATCCCAGCTTGTCTTTGGAGACGTACAGGAGAAATTTATAGAGGTAATAAGGAATTTGCTTCTTTAGTAGGAGTGACTACCGATGATTTAAAAGATGGTAAGTTGGCAATTTATGAATTAATGAGTGAAGAAAGTGCAGTAAATTTTTGGGAAAAATATGGGGCCATTGCCTTTGATAAAGGTCAAAAAGCTGTTTTAACAAGTTGTAATTTAAGAACTAAAGATGGTATAAAGAGGAAAAGTTGTTGTTTTAGTTTTACCATTAGAAGAGACAGGTATAATATTCCAAGTTGTATTGTAGGTAATTTTATTCCTATTGACCCTTAAATGTTACAATATTAAAAATTAATTTTTTGCTTTATATTTGTATATTTATTTATTATTATTATAATAACTATTATTATAATTGTTCATTTATTGATTATTATGGTTCATTCATCAACATCATCATTGTCGGAATCAAGCTCGCCTAAATCAGCTTCAGATGCATCTGATTCTTGTTCTTGATCTTCCTCTTTAGCTTGTTGTTTTTTGATCAGTTCTTGTTCTTCTTCTTCAGCTTCTCTTAATAATCTTAATTTTTCTTCCTTTGCTTGTCTTTGAATAACAACATATTGTCCTAAAGGAGTCTTTGTCCATTCAAAATCATTGAGGAACATTTGAACTTCACTTTTATTAGAAGGACCATATTCCACTTTGGATCTTTTTGCTGAAATGAATTTAGAATTATCATTCAATTTTTCAACCAATTGTTGTAATTGTTTGTTAAATTTTATATTCTTGGATCCTTTCATAAATCTTCTTAAGGAAATTATAGCTGGAGTTACAAGTTCAGGGAATGCAATACTCTTACTATGCAATACAAAGAATTCATAACTTAATTCTATAAATTGTTCACAAGCACCATCTTGGAAAATTTTACTACCCAAATATTGTTGATTGACTTTGATATTATTTTCAAAATCAAATACTGGTAAATTTGTTCTCTTTGGTTGTTTTGTTATAGCAGTAGATGTTAAGATTTCTGATACCAATGGGAATATAGGAATGAATACTCCAGTAGATTGGGATAATCTGATTAATGATCTTATTAAGTAGAATCTTAATGGGAAAAATTGAGCCGTTGGAATTAATCTGATAGTACCTAATGTGACTTGTACTAAAGGATAAATTAATTGTCTTGAAGGACTCTCTTTATTTTTATGATTAACCAATTCTCTTTCTGGATTACATTGTTGGGAAACAATTCTTGACCAGAAATCTAAGGAGTGACAATATTGCCAATTATATATGGTTTTAAATCCCTCTTTAGCATTGGAAGTGGCATTGATACTATTTCTTAAATGAATAGCTGCTTGTCTTACGTATTCAAATCCAATTTGATAAGAAACCGTTTCATCAATACAAAATAATTCAGCAGCGGAATTTTTACAAAAGTTAAATAATGGCATAGTGTATTGATTTGTCTTTCTACAATTCTTCAAGAAAGTAGTGTAAACAAGTTTCAACACCGTGTCTAATATTGACTTTTGAAATTCTTTTGATATATTATTCAAGAAAGCAAAGGTAGCGATTTGAACTTCCACTTGATTGGTTGACGACCAAATATTAACCACTGAACTTAAAAGTTCTTTTAATAATCTTCTGAATGAAATATAGAAGGGGAAAAGTTCTTGTAAAGAAAATAACACAAGAGCAGCAGTTTCAGTATTATTAATATCATTTAATAAAGTAATAAAAGATCCAGCATGAGACTTTAAAATACTGGAAATTTGACTGGTATGAGGATTCTTTTGAGGAATGTTTCTAACTCCTGAATGGCCCACCTTATATGGAACTAAAGACTGTATAGCATCCGGTAATTGTTTTAAAACTACCATCATTAACTCATTGAAAGCTTTAGGGTCAGTAACAACATATTTATAGTTACCTGAATCAGCATCATTGACATTAATGGCGGCTTTGAAAGCAATACATAATTGTCTAATTAGTTTAGGTGATGGTTTAGAACTTAATTCTTTTTGCCATTTCTTAACTAATGCTAAAGTGATTGCTGTTTGGGAAACTGATTTGGAAGTGTCTTCTTCAACGTCATCATTGACATTTTTTTCATGTTCACTACCTTCATCTTGATCTTCCTCTTCTTCTTCTTCTTCTTCCTCCTCATCATCATCACTCATGGCATCTAAAGGATTTACACCTTCGAAATCTAATAATCCCTTATCATTTTCTTGTAAATATTTGTAAAATTCAGGATCTTTATCAGCTAAATTTTTCATATCTTCTTCCACGGCTTCAGGATCTTCATCTTCTGAAGAAGAATTTTCATCATCTTCACCATTTTGCATCTCTTCATCTTGTTGTTCTTCATCATTACTTTCTTCAGATCCACTTTCCTCTTCGGCTTGTTGAGGCTTCTTGGACTTCTTCTCTTTTGGAACTTCGAATCCATTTTCAAAGAATGCATCTACTGACATATCATTGAATACCTCTTTACCTTTCTTGTCATCGTTGTGGTTCTTGTTTCCAGATTTCTTTCTCGATGCTATTTTTTGATTTTGTTTTTGAGCTTTCTTCCTCAGATCAAGAGTGTGTTTCAAATGTTTATGTTGAAACTTCTTAGTCTGTTTAGTTGCTTTGGCCATTTTAAACTACAGTTAGGATAATTTTTTTAAAGAAAAAAAAAAAAGCGATGAGGTTAATTTTTCATTCTCGCGACTATGTGAATGCGATGAGATGAGACTAAAGAGATGAGACTAAATCCTTCTGATAAATTATATCTTTATTACTGTACTTAAGATAATTTACAAAATGTTTATAAAAAGTCGTTAAATCTTCCCATAAAAGCGTCTCTTAACCAATGTAAAAGTTTGTCGTAGACAATAGTGTTTGAATTGTGGTAATAAATACTATGATCATTATCAGGGAAGAAATGAGTATCATAGTTTTCAATGCCATCAATGTTGAATTGATCCAATAGCCATAACAGGTTTTGAAAATGGACGTTGTCATCAGCTGTTCCGTGCATAATTAAGAATCTGTTAAGTGAGCTAAAGCCTACATTGATTATTCGACCGGTGGTTGAATAATTAGGATTGTCTTGGGGCTTCATCATGTATCTTTCTGTGTAGATAGAATCATAAAAGAGCCAATTAGTGACTGGAGCTACGGCCATTCCAAATTGGAAAGTTTTACCTCTATCTATTTCCAAGGTTTTTAGTGTAGTGAAGCCACCATATGACCATCCCCAAATAGATACTGATTTGGAATCAATGACTTTACTGTTCTTGGAAACATAGTCAGAAGTAATAGTAATTACATCTCTACCTTCCCAATATCCAATATTGTTAGTAGCATAAGATTTAAACTTCCATCCTTGACCATCAGTGCCCCTTGGATCAATTATTAAAACAATGGCATCCAACTGGGCACTAGCAACGTCTTCGAATCCTACAGTAAACTTCTTTTTTACCATTTGAGATCCAGGTCCTCCATAAGAATTTACCAAAACTGGATACTTCTTTTTTCTATTGGGGTTAAATCCTGGTGGTAAAATTTCAATGACATTGATATTGACATCCTTAATCTTAACTGTCTGATAACTTCTAGTAGGCATATTAACTGAAGATAAGAAGTCTGTACCTCTTTTATAAGCATTAAATCTCTTCTTCTTCAGTATATATTCGTTGGCATTTTCACTGTCATGTAATTCAGGAAGACTTATCAATTTTTGCCAGGGGAATTCAGGTCCATCGTAAATTAGTGACATGAATTGACCATCATCACTGGCTTTGAAATCGAAACTCCCATCAATATCTTCATTGAAAACCGTTACTGATTCACCATTCAAACTTACAGCTGTTAAATGTGAGTTCATAGAGCCAACCTTGGTCGATAGGGTATAAAGTAATTTCTCCTTTGCATCATAAACCACGCGAGCACTTTCTATAACATCCCAATCTTTTGCATTAGTCAAAATATGAGGATCTGTAGTTACAGGAGTTTCATAGTAAGCCAATTGACTCCTATCATTGACAATGACCTTATCAATATAACCTTTTTCAACAGAGATTGGTGACGAAATCTTATCTATCCATCCACCGAATTTTTCTGTGGCATTAAAATTTTCAATATCTGTAGAATCTTTCGAAATTACTTTAATAACCTGTTTCAAGTACTTTCTACTAGTCCTATCGGTTATTTTGAACAAGCAATAGTCATTATCAACCCAAAACGCATCATATATAATAGAATCATCACCAAGATCTTTTAACGTTGAGGCTTTTTTATCTTTGACATTATAGTTAAATATACTTAATTTAGGATTTGGTGTACCTGGTTTAGGATATTTAACATTCTTCTTTATGGGATATTGGTTTAAAGCATTTAGGCTTTGAACTTCACCCAGGCCCTCATATGAATCTCCTATTTCAGATGGTCCTTTAACATAATAGTTCATCTCATACGAATAAACATCAGTATCGTCTACTGAAACATAAACCACATTTTCACTATCGGGAGACCACCAGAAGAACTTATCAGAGCTTAAAACTTCCTCCTCGTAAATCCAATCAGGTTTACCATTAAATATATCAGGAGAACCAGTATCAGTTATTCTAGTAACTTCTTGTGAATTGACGTGAAGAATAAATAAATCATGATTATAACCAAATAAAACTTTATCCCCCGTAGGAGCAAAACCGGCAAAATGTAATTTTTCTGGTTCGTTATCCTTCTTAGGTGATTTATCTGGTTGAATTGGAGTATAATTTTTGGTAGAAGGATTATATAACCAATAAATAGCGAAGCTCAGGTGTCTCCATTGCTTTAAAGAATTGGTTTTAACAATGTGATAAGTGTCCAAATTATCTACTGACTCAGCTGGATTCAAAAAAACCTCTTCAATATCATAAAATCCATCATTATACTGAAATTGAATGTTGTCAATTAATATAGATTCATAATCAGAATCAATTTGTTTAACAACATATAATCCACCTTTGGAACTTTGACCCCATGCCAAATAATACCCACCACCATTAGCCTTTTGTTTTGGGTATTGTTTCTGTGATAACCAATTGACATCTTTAAAATCAGGATTGAAAAAATCGTGTCTAATAAAATGCATAGTTAAGTTTTTATTCTCAGGATTATAACCATTCAAGGTAACATTTCTACCTCCCATAACTATATCACTTTGACCGCCAATAGCATAACGTAAATTGTCTGCAGTAAACTTACCACTGGAATAAACAACTAACAATATTATCCATATGGCTATCCCTACTGCTGATATAATATAACACGTCCTATTGGAATAATACTTCCCCCCAGCTCTATAATGAGACAACACGGTTTGGAAATTGAAATCATCATTAAAATCATTCTCTCTGGATTTCCCTGCCGTGTCCAATTCTTCAAATATTATTGACGATTCACTTTCAGACCCGTGGTTTCTAAACCCATCTTCATCTTCATCATTACTTGGAGTATTAGCCGAGCTAGATATTTGGTTTTCTAAGTCAATTGGATTATTTACCATTTCATACTCTTCGATCGGGGGGTCAGATCTCATGACCATTTCATGGGGATATTTATGGTGTTATTATACTATCAAGTTATCAGAATGTGATAACCCCTGGTTAATATTTTTTATGGCCAAATTGCCTAATTGAGGTTTGAATCAATGGTTTTTGAAACTTTCACCGCACAGAGGTATTTTTCTTAGTCCCAATTTTTCAATCGCCAAACGTCAATGCATGAAATTTTATACAGAAAATGGAAACTGATACTATAAAATATTATACGACGCTATTCAATAAGGAAGTAGAAAAGAATGGAGAATACTATCGTAAATTATATTCTTTACCTGTACACGAGCCAGGACTCAAGTCGGTTTTAGTAGCCAACGAAGAAATTAATAGTGAATATAATAATCACATAACCAAAGAGATATTTCTTCATGGGATTAATTTACTCCAAGATGCGATAGAATATCCTCGGACGGCGTCTAGAGAAGTTGTTGTTGAAGAAGAGGAGGAAGAAGAAGGAGAAGAAGAAGATTTAGAAGAAGCTGATATCACCAACTTGAGTGTTACCCAAGTTAATAATGGTGATACATCCAAGAGTAAACAGAATGGTAAACAGAATGGTAAACAGAATGGTAAACAGAATGGTAAACAGAATGACAATAATAACAATGAAAATACTCCAGTATTTGCAAATATTGATGAAGAATTGAGGATCCAGCTCATTAGTAATATTGTGAAAATTATTGATGTGTGGTTTGAAAGTATTTCTACTGTAGAAACAAACAATGACAAGTATAATAATAATAATGATATCAATTCAATTATTACTAGTATTGACTTTAAAGACTACTTTCAATTATTTAAAGTTCTAGAGTGGTTTTTAATTAAAGCTGTACCTACTTTGGATGAAGAGGATGTTGACCAAGGAATCCTAATTATCATTAAAGAAACCTTATATTTGATCTATGATACTATTGCTATAGGTACCACGTTGAAATTTCAACAAAAATCAGGTCAATCCATCTTGGATGTTTTTTATCAGATTCAATTTCAAGATATATTCCATGATATCTTATTAAAGACCCATGCTAGAGTTGTTGATGGTGAATTACAATTACCACAAATAAGACTTTCATTACCAACATTATTAAAATTGTTTATGATTATTGGCTCATTACATAATTCGGATGGTGGTAATCTGAAAAAGTATATTATGAATTTAAATTTCACTGAAGACAAGTTTAATCAGTATACCAGTCAATTTCAATCTATATTAGCTATTAATTTAAAACAATTTTACAATTATTCCCCTGACTTACTAAAAGTTCAAATTAGAAATGATTCATTTTTCACTTGGATAACTGGTAATGCTTTCAATTGGATGAATGGCTACGTTAAAGATACTTCTATTTCGTATCTTAAATCTGAAGATGAAGAATACGAAGAGGTTTTAACCACCAGAGCTCGACATTTATCTCAAAATGGAATAGAAACTTATGAGTCCCCTGAATTATTTTCGGTATGTGTCTATTTGTATGGACTACTTGATAATGATCAATTTCGGAAACAATTTGTTCAGCATGATTCATTTGCTCTTTGGTTATGTCTTTTATCATACAATTTACAATATCAATTCAAAAGTTCATCAATAAACCGGAGAACTAGTCTAGCATTTTTAACTATTCAAAAATGTTTACAAGACGATGATATACATAAGACAACTATCAATGAATTAAAGTGGAAATTATGTCACCAAAAGAATCCTATAATACCATTGAATACTTCTGACAATGATAAGAAGCCAATTTTATCATACATTTTAGACGTATTACTTGTATTAATAAGGTATAATATTAATAATAAATTGAACAGTGATTGTTTTATTATGGCAATTCAATTGATGAAATCATGTATCATGAAACAACAACCTATTGATGATAATTATCATTGGGATGAATTATTTATGTCATTAATGAAATTAATTTTATTTGTCAAGAAACAAAAACTTAATGATGGGATTATCAAAGAAACTTTACAATTATTTGAAGTGACTTTACAATTATCTAATAAGACATCATTACTTTATGTGATACTATTAAATTTTGAAAAATTCACTCAATTAGATTTATCAGATTATGAAAACATTACTAATAGTATTACATTCTTGAGTAATAACTTTGATTTAACTAATGAAAACAATGGTAAGATTAATTTACTCGATGCTGATGTAAATTCACCAGAATTACAAGACCCATTAAAAAAATTCAAAGCTAAAGTACAAGAACCAGAATTGCCAATTATTAAGAAAAATTTTATTGAAATTTTGTATAAAAATTTATAGAGTTATATAAAAAGTAGAATATGTAAAATAATATCAAAAGATTAATAATTCATATAAAAAAAATTGAAAAGTAATATACCGGTTCACTGAATTGATCTAAAGAAATCCATACAAGCAGTAAACACCACTAATAAAATCCCACCCCCAGGGCCTAATCTTAAGACTTTAGGAACGAAACCTTTATATAATGCAGTGAAACCTTCTTCTTTGGCTACAGTAAATAATGAAGGATAAGTCCAAATATATCTTGAAGAACCAGCTTGAATTCTTGATTTAACCACATCAAATGGAGTATTTAATACAGTACCAAAAGTACCACCAACAGTACCACAAGTTAAATCAATGATAGTTTTTTCAGAACTGTTTTTTGGTTTTGGCATTAAACTTCTAACTTGATGAATTAAACCAAAATATCCAGCGTTCCACATAATATGTCTCCACATAGTAGATTCTAATCCTTGATATAAACCAAAAACACCTCTATCTTTGATTATACTTTTGGTAACATCAAGCATACCATTAAATTGAGAAGTTTTATCCTGTAATCTGATTTTAATCAATTCAAATGGTACCACAACAAGTGATTCCGTGGCCCCAGCAGTAGCCCCAGTTAATACAGCTAAAGATTGAGTAGTTTTATCAACTCCAAAAGCTTTTCTATAAACCTTCCCCCATTCATCATTGGCAGCAAACTTAGTGGCTCTCTTTGGGGCTTCCATTAATATTGGAGCAGTAATCCCTTTATATAATCTTGAAGCTCCTTCTTCTTTAACAATTTTTTTTATACTTTGTAATGTTCCTTTATAGGCATTAGTAGAATCTAATTGTTGTCTGGTCTTAACCACATCCAATGGATACATAACTAAGATTTCAGATACCCCAGCTACTGCTCCAGCAGCAAACTGGTATTGAAATGGTAATGGTTTTTCTCCTGACATCTTTTCTATATTTTGTAATAACTTTTTATTTTAGAATTAACCAATAACTGGCTTGTGAAAAATTATGTGTAATCCACTATTGATTCAATTGATCTTGTATTGTTACTTATACAAGAAAACTTTCCTCCAATTGTTACTACTTCAAAAACTGGAAACTCAAAAACTTCTTTTGGTTAATTATCGAAAGAAGTAATTTCTTGATATATTATTGGTATATAAAATGCCAATGTTCCCCATTTTTTTCCAAAAAAAAAAATTGACTCATGAGGAGAAGACAAACGCCGGTATGTCAGGTGACCAGTAAGGAGTACACCGAGATACTTATCGATCGAGAGGTGAGGATGGGGGTTACCCGGTTACATTGCACTATATAATCATCACGAATGAAAAAATTTCAACTTCTTTGTGCGGCAGCCATAACTATTACCGTGTTGCTTGTCTTTTTCAGATATCCCAACGAGTTGGCAAGCGTCAAGTTATTGGCGAGACTAATATTTTGTCCATCTTAATGCTCAGTTTAGTTATTCTTAATCCATGCTTCTGAGGTATATGCTTCTGAAGTATATGAGAATAGCTAAGGGCTGGTAGGTCATACATTTTTTTGTTCTTATTCTTTTTTTTTTTTTTTTTTTTTTTTTTTTTTTTTTTTTTTTTTTTTTTTTTTTTTTTTTACTTCTTGTTCTTATTTTGTTCTTTTTTAGTGTTTTCTTTGCAATTTCTTTAACTACACAACTATCTCTATCTCTATATCCATTGACCTCTCACTATAGCTATGGAGAAATTGATGAATAATCCAGCTATTATGGCCATTTTCTGTGGCTTACTAAATACTGTCTCATCTCCCACTATAAAGACTATTCCTATGGTCCCTAGGAATACTCCAATTAATAACCCCAATAATAAGTCAATATTATGATCTTCTTCCAAATCTTGTTGTGGAGGAAGAGTATGGGTCATTGGTTCTTCGGCAGTATTATCTGTCTGGTTATTAGTTCCTCCTGAAGGACCTGGACCTCCAGGGCCCTCTCCTGTCCCATTAGGATTCACTGTCAGCTCTATCCATCTTTCTTCTAACATTCTTAACCGATGCTGTCTAGCTTCTTCCTCTTCCAAATCATTAATTTGGGAATTCCCTTGATCCCCACCCAAATTGTATATTTGCTCAAATTGTAATCGTAAATCGTTAATATCTTGTTGACTGAATCCTTGTTGTAATAATCTATCAAATCCAACGGCTTGAGGGGCAGTACTGGGACCTCTCTCTTGGTTATCAAGTTTATTTTCCTCGTTCAATTGTGCTTTGGTCAACACTTCTCCAACAACACAATGAATATAAATTCTTTCACTGTAGGAATCATCTTCTTGTCCTCTTCTGGCATTAATAACATCTTTTTGAAAATCAATCTTATCATTTAATACTCGACCATTATAAATCAACTTTAATCTCTTATTAGAACAATACTGATTTTGATTTCGAATTTCTCGTTTCACAAAATTACTATTAACCGTCTTAATTTGTTCTTCCGTTACAACTATATCCAAATCTTGTAAGTTTTGTCCTGAAGTATTGGCATTGGTGAATCTTATTACAAGTGTCACACTCATGGCGTTAGTTTAGAAAGATGGCGATAAATTGTGCGACCGATTTTTCCTATCAATATATAAAAGATGGCAAAGGAAGGAGAAGTTATACTTTCACAAATAACAGAATCAGTACAAAGTGACGATGATTATTCTGAAGACTTGGCAGATCAAGGATCTTTAAGATACGCAGCTTATGCCAATCGGTTTAGAACAATTCTATTGGCTTCTCATAGATATGTTGCATACACTTCGGATATTGGTGAAAGTTTCAGACCTATAGCTCATCCTTATTTGGTATCTATGGGTTATGGGATTTCTTCATTATATGTATTGGGGGATGTTGGATTTGCTGCTTGGAAGACCAAGTTGAAAAGTGAAGGAAGATATACTGAAGATTTAAAGCCTTGGGATTATCCATATCCTGAAGCTAATCCTATTGCTAAAGGATTATTTGAAGCTTCCAATGAAAGTTTAGTGGAAAAAGATTGGAGATTGACTGCTGCTAAGAGAGGTATTTTCCAGGGTATTGCATCAATGGGATTACCTGCTTTTACCATTCATAGTGCTGTTAGATACTCATCAATATTGTTCCAGAGCTCTAAAATTAAACCTTTAAGAACTTATGGACCAGTGGGACTTGGGTTAGGTATTGTTCCTTTATTACCATATGTATTTGATGAACCAGTGGAAAAAGTTATTGATTTCGTTTTCGAAAAAGGTGAAGAACTTTACACTGGGAAGAAATTACATTCTGAATCTTCTCCTAAATCCAATTAGATCTTTAAATTACATATTTATTTCGATATTTACATAGTCAATTATTATAACTTTTTTTTTTTTCTGTGTTTTCATTGTGGCTTACTATAATTTAATGTCTTACAATTATCACAAGTTCTGGCCTCTATATCCTTATCAAAAGACACAATGGCTTCTTTCACTTGTGTCCCCAAATCGTAACAATAAAATTCAATTTCATGAACAATCTGCTTACAATTAGAACAATACCATCTTAATTTATCCAATACATCTTTTGGTCTATCTTGTTCAACTACTAATCCTATGGTGTCAGCAAATCTCACTGGATTGTGAGGTGTGTTTCCTGGTAATAAAAATGAGTCTCCTTCATTAATAATTATATCTTTGAATTCTCCTTCATCAACTACTCTTAAACACATATGACCTTTAAATTGATGAAAGTATTCTGGGGTTTGATTAACATGATAATCGGTTCTTTCATTGGGTCCTCCTACAATCATAACTGAAAATCCACCTTTGTGGACCAAATAATTATTCACAGGTGGCTTTAATAAATGTTTATTCTCTTGAATCCATTTATGGATATTAATAGGTTGTGGTAACATCTTGTAGGATATAAAAGTTAGTAATCATTAATTTTTCGCAAATCTCATGATAAAAAGATACTGCAAAAAAAAAAAAAAAAAAAAAAAAAAAAAAAAAAAAAAAAAAAAAAAAAAAAAATAGACATTAAAAAACAAATATTGATTCACTTTCCTATAAAAAAAAGAACTATACAGAAGTGAAACAGAAATCATCAATCTTAATGTTCTAAGATTGATAAACTACCGGTAACAACAACGTTTTCCAAAACGGCACCATTTGGAATATCAATTTTTTCACCATCATTACAAACAATGATAACAGTACCTTTCAAAGTAACATTTTTACCTAAGTTAACATTACCAGTAATGGTTAAATGATCTAATTCCAAAATCTTTGGCATGTGAGCAATACGAGCTTGGAAATTAGAAACTTTTTTGAAATGAGAACCTAATTTAATTAAAGGATTAGCAAATCCTTCTCTACCAGGATCTAATTTCAAAGAACCATGTTCTAAATAAAATAAATCTGATTTAACTAATAATAAATCAGAACAAGTCTTAACTGGTAAGAATCTAGTTCTTGGAACTACAACCCCATGAGCATTATTAAAGTGCTTAATTGAAGCACCAACAGCAGTTTCCAATTGTAATACATTAATATCACTAGAACCTTTAGAAATAGATTTTTGATTAGGAATGATTTCACTTTGGATACCATTAGATTCAACTAATCTTTTCACAGCTTTCAAATTAATCCATAAGTTATTGGTATTAAAGTTTTTAAATTTCTTAATGGATTTAAATTCTTCAATATGTTCTTTTGGAACTTGAGCAATTTCAAGTAATCTGACTTGACCATCATAATTGATTAAAGTACCACCTTTAACATCAGCTCTAGTTTTATCAGTAAGTTCCATAATGAATTCCGAATTGGTTTCAGTCATGTGGTTAAGGATTCTTGGGTCAACAGTAGCACCTAAGTTATCACCATTAGAAACAAATAATACTTCTTTACCTTGACTTAACAAGTAGTCTAATTCACCAGAACTAACTAAAGATTCAAATAAATCACCATGGCCAGGAGGATACCAATTTTCAACAGCATCTTGATGATCAGAAGGTACAGGTAATAAAGAATCTTTAAAAATTCTTGGGAATTTAGATTGATTAAAAGTCCGGACTCTAATTCTATGACCTTGATACTTTTTAATGATTTTGGCAGTATCAGCATCAGTATTAAAAGAGTTCATCAATAATAATGGAACATCAGTATCATAATTTCTGTTTAAATGTTCAATTTGTCTAACCGTCAAATCCAAAAAGGTATTACCATCTCTAACTTCAATAACTGATTTAGGACCAACACAACCCATTGAAGTACCTAAACCACCATTTAATTTCAATACGGCTAATTTGGATAAATTATCACTCTTAAAATCATTCAAGGATGCATAATTAACCACTTCTTCTTGGGATGGTGATTTGATCTTATCCCAATCCAATGCAGTATCACTAACTTTATCAGTCAAATATCTTCTGAATAAAGCAAAGAATGAATCCATTTCATTTTCAAACTTCTTTTGTTCTTCTGGATCTTTAACAGTATCGGCTAAATTGTTCAATGCATTTCTCATTTGTGATGCTGTCACATTAGTGGCAGTATTATCAAATGCCTACATATTTGTTAGTATTAGATGCTTCTATCATTGTCATGAATTGTTGTTATTACTTACGTATGCTGATTGACTTTTAATATGCTTCTTTGGGGTAGAACCTGACATAGTGTGTGAAGTTTGCTGTTCGAAAAAAAGCCCAAATCACCACTTTAAATCCACTTAAATCTCACCTCGGTCGTGCTACACACAGTTGGCAAATAAACAAAAATTCTAGACCGCGTTAACTAATGGTTATTAGGAACACCGAAACTGACGAGAGTTCTGATTCTACCAGCATAAAATATGACGGATAAATTGATGATTTAATCCTTTTAATGTTAATATTTCTTGAGAAATTCGTTTTACCATCTTGGACTCCTAATAATTGCTGTTGGAAAGTGTTCAGTGGAGTGTTGAGTGAAGTGTCATTACCCACATTTGTTTCAGGCACGGTGCTTTGTCCACCCGATGGGGTAAAAGAGCGACAAGGGCTAACAACCTTAAAGAACAATGTATATGAAACCTACGAAAACTTTTATGAAATTATAAACGAAAAAAATAGAATAAAACAAATAACGAAATTAACAAAAATCAAATGAAATAATTGCAGATGTAAATGTAGTTGGAAATGTAAATGTAAATGTAGATGTAGATGTAATTGTAATTATGGTAGCAGTTGCAATAACTCTTAATTAAAGGATTAAGGCTTAAATTAACATGGCGGCTAATAATGCTAATCCAGTAACACCAATAGCTTGCTTACCAGCACCATTTTCTTCAATGGTAGAAATAGTTGGTTCGGTGGAGTTATCACCGGTAGGAGCAGGAGGGGTTTGACTTTCCATGGTGGTAGTGGGTTTTGGTTCTTCAGGAGGAACTGATGAAGTAGGTAAGACACATGGTCCAGTAACAGTAATGGTCTTTGGTTCATCAACAGTAACAGTGTGAGGACCACAAGTTTCATCACAAGTGGTAATGGTAATGGTGGTTGATTCTGGGCAGTAAGTAGTGTAATCGGTAATGGTAGTTACATCAGTGAAGTCGGAAGTATGGTCAGTAATAACAGTCACATCGGAAGAGGTGGTGTTGGTGTATGGACTTGGAGTTGAAGAAACAGCTGAGGTGACAGAAGGTTCAGAGTCAGAATCAGAATCAGAACCAGAACCATCTTCAACTTTAATCTTCATTGGAGTACAATCACCAGTGTCATCACCAAAAGTGACAGCATAACTGTATTTAGAATAATGGTATGGATCATTAATGTTCTTACAGGCAAAAAAGTTATCAGCAGTACCATTGATGGCTAAGTAACCAGAAGAAATATCAAAAGCATCAGGCCCTAAAACACCAACCATAAGAACATCATGATAAATGCTTAATAAAAATGGATATCTACTATTAACATCCATAGAAAAAGTAGAATTTTCTTCATGATAAGTGAGTTCTTGAGCATCTTTCCCAAGGAAAAAGTAATTAATACCAGCTCCTTCATGAGAAGAAGAAAGTCCTTTTCCGTTCACCTCACCATTAGAGGATTCGGCGTAGAATTCAGCGGCAAAAGAAACGGCTAATAAGGATAATGAAGCGATTGAAAATTTCATAGTTTTTTTCTTTTGAATTTATTCTTTTGTAACTAGTAGTTGTTAGAATATAATGACTTTAATTTTTAAGTGAATTCATGTCATCTTTATACTGCAAATTATTGACCACTTACGTCATTATGTAAAGCCGTCTGTCATTGCTAAAAATAATAAATTTTGCAGCATTGTTTATTATTTTCTCGCTAAAGTTTAATTTTTCTTTAAAAATAGAAATGCTTAATGCCCTTTTCGGTAAATTATTTACGATTATTTTATTGTCCCCTCAAATTATAATGACGGTTTTGTTCAGTCTCTCAGATATATCCGATACTATAAATTGTAAATAATTGGAAATAAGCTAAAAATATCGAACATAAATAAACCTTCGTAAATTTTAATAAACGGCATTACCAGTTAAAGCCCCCTTTTTTTTTTTTTTTTTTTTTGGAATTTTACGTCCAATTTGTGTACCTTTGCAGCCGTAAAAAAGTACAACAATAAAAAATTGCAACAATAATTGTTTTGGTGAAAATGAAAACTCAATGTACTATATATAGATAATTATTAAAAACCAATCAATAAAAGATGTGGTCACGTATAGGGGTTCACTCTATAGTGTAAGAGTGTATACTAGACAAGTGTTCCTGGATAGTGTAGTGAGGACTGTATAATAGAGGAGGTTTCTCTTATTTGGGTCATCCACTCAAAATGGCAGTCTTTACGATGTGAAATTAGAGCAGAGATTTTGGGTGTGAGCCATGTAATCAGAAGGTATAAATGTACAAGACTAAGGCAAATGGCTAAGGCATATAACTGAAGCAAATAACTGGAGCAAATAACAAAGACAAATCACAAATAACAAAACTACAAAGACTTAATAACAGAAATAAAATCTTTCTGAAACCTTCCTTCCGATATTCAAACTATATGGTCTGTTCTACTTTAATCAAATTTATACATGTTGAGAAAACTGACCAATGGTGGACCACTCTTTCTTCCTTATTAATGTTGCACCCTGATATTTGCCAATAATTATGCCAAATTGAGAAGTAAGCGAACAAATTCAGCCAATGATCGATCTGTCAAATTTACGACTCATGCAACATTCTTAACATCGCCACAGCACTAGTTAAAATTCTTTGTTGCTTATTATTTTCCATGCTATTATATACTATATTATTGTTAGGTTTATTAGCAACTAATACAATACTGGTCAACCCTAAAAGGAAAGTAATACTATTGGAATAAAGCAAGTTTTCGCAACTTATCAATGCTACCACTACTGTATAGCTGTGTACCACATTCGAAGTAAGAAGGAGATGGGGGGGGGGGGGGTTCAATTGGCTCAAGTCTCAGACGATATTTCATTTTCTTGAGCAAAATATCTTCCCGTAAATACACAAACCCAGAATGTGATGCCGTTTATGATCTCTTTTTTTTTTTCGGGAATTTGAGCCCTGGTAATATGGCCCGAGACTCCATTAATCTCCGAAGCAATGACCTCATAGCTAAAAGCTTTATATGTAATGTTTCTTCCGCTTTTATATATATATATTTAAAAAACATCACATCCACTTTAAACTTATATATTTATATATATTGTTCTCCTGATTCCTGATTCTATACAATCAAAATACTTTTGATCTGATCACACGGAATATCCAATATTGGAAAAGAAAATCACGAATAAAATCTTAAATCGCCAAGAATCAATAGCCAAGTATATTAAGTTGTATGGGTGATCAAGATTCGGTATTAAAGTAAAGTTTGATTTTTTTTTTTTTTTTTTTTTTGTTTTCCATAAAAGTAAAGATTTCCTCCTGGGATTTTTTCAATCATTATTATAATGGCAAGTATCAATCTTCCTCCTAACTATTCCCAGGCTATAAACTGTACCGATGAAAGGTGTGGCGATGCTCCCCGCAATATTGGTAACTGTTTAAATGATGACGCTTCTTGTAATAGTTCTTGCTTTCTGTCAAATAGAGATTGTTTCAGTGAACTAGATAAATCTGTTGATACTCAACTTACAACATTGCAAGATGATCATAATGAAGCTTACGCTAATAAACGCGTCGTTCCTCAATATACCCCAAGTATGGAACCATTACCTGATTATCAACCTAGTATTCAATCATTTGGATTAGCATTGTTAAAGAATGAACTTATTAATCCCTACAGTTATAATACAAATAGTGATTGGGACCCTATAATGGTAGAGTTGAACTCTACCCAATTAATCTTATATAAACTTAACTTGAGTGGTAAATTAAAGGATTTACTTGTTGCATTATTTAAAAGTATAAATCAAGTGGATACGAACAAAGAAAGTATTTTACAACAAGGTAATGATGAAAAAGACATTTATGATGAAAATTATGATTATAATGAATTAGACGCTTATATGACAACACAATCAGCAATAAGGCTGAAGTTTACCAAATTTAAACATAACAAGGCTTTAAAACATCTATCAAAGTATTACGATGTCTTGAAAGATAATAAAATGTTATTGGAACCAATAGATGATCGTCATAAGTTTACTGAAGTATTAAACCAATATCAAGGACGAGTATTGCAAAGATTCACCTTATATAATATTAAAATAGGTGAAGCTCCAGCCAAGTCAGATAGGAGTAATATCATGAGTACTGTTGACTATAGCAATGTATTACGATTACGGATAGAATTAAAACAATCACTTTTACAATTTTGGTCATTTGATTCCATGGTAACTTGGTTAAGAAATATTACCATTGGTAAAGATTTATCAGTTTGTTTTGAAGATCGAAATATATCAAAAATGAGATCATTACCAAACTTCAATCACTTTAATAACCAATTAATCAATAATTTTTATGACTCAAATGTTGTTGAAAGAGATAATCAATATTATATAATTAATGGATTTAAATTATTTTTCAATAATAATTTCAATGAATTGGAAATTAAATTCATTCAAGCATGTTTACCAAAGTTAAATTCCTTCGATAAATGGAATTATCTAGCATTATCCAACGTTGAAAATGATGATAGTAATATATTCATTCCTCAATCAAAGATTAAACGGGTGGAAAAGTGTACAGGGAACAGGTGTCGGCAATTTTCTATTGAACAAGAGGGTTTGGTAGCGGTGGAAGTCTAAAAATAATGATATGATCTAACTTGTGTATTTTACAAATGATAAAACTTTTCTATATAGCATAATACAAATATATGGTACTCCGGTACCAAATATGATCAGTGTTTTCTTTTCTTTTCTTTTCTTTTCTTTTCTAATAATTTACATAATTATATCGTTATCATTATATTCATCATCAATAGTACCAAAATAGTTTTCATGTTCTTGGAACTGATGGAATTGTTGTGGATTATTGTAATGTTGCTGTTGTTGAGGTGGATTTTGATGTTGTTGGTTTAAACTCTCCAGTTCCATCTCAGTATTGTCATAACCTTGCATAACATACTGTTCGGCTTCATCACTTGGACTTAACTTTATAGGAGATTGAATGGATTGTGGTGTTTGAGGGTAATCAACTTCCAGTGGATTAAAGGATGGAGTAAATGAATAATCTTGAAAATTCTTATCTTCAAATTTAGTAACAGTTTCATCATTGATTTTGAATTGTCTAATAGAACCCCATGGTGTTACTTTTATTATTCCTCCATCTGGATGGTTGTATATAGGCCATTCATTAGATGTAGTATACAACTTTTGTGTGGTTTCATCTATAACCTTTTTCTTATTGCTTTCACTATCAGTGAATTTTCTTTTAGAAGACATGTTGCAACCTAAACTTCTTTTTTTTTTTTTTTCTTTTGTTTTCTAAACCGGGAAATCTGAAGGAAAAATTGTGAAAAACCAGGATTCTACGCTGCTGCCCTGATTAAATATATATATGGAGAGCTAACACCTTAATTGGGAAACACTTTCAGATACTTGTTGAAACACTTGAAGTACAGGTTCAGCCACAATAAGCTTTGATATACAACTATAAATGTTGAAATAAACAGCTTTTAAAAAAATTAAAAAAAAAAAAAAGACTCCCAGGTAACACACAAAAATGGTTGAAAAAAAAAAAAGGAAATTGTTACTCTTTTAAGTGGATTTTTTCACTCCAAGAAGAGAGAGCGAGAGAAAGAGGGAAAAGGGATTTTTTTTAGGTCGTCGTGTGCGCGGGAAGTATTCCAATTTTCTAGAAAATGGCTGGAACTCTACGCGTAAAAAGAAGGTAATTGCCCAAGGCGATGACGTATATAGGTTAAGTCCTGTGGGGAGTGCGGTGAGTCCTGGGTTGGATGCAGTATCGGATATAGTGAGTGCATATAACCCAGACGACTAATTTGACCATGTATACACGACAAAATCTCACCCAATGTCGTCGCACTATGTCTCCTCCAATCAAAGACAAATAATTTTCATTACCTAAAAATTTGATTGTTTTTTGCTTGATAATTGAGAACTGACAACCCCATCAACTATGTTTAAGTCAATAAGATTGAATAAACTTGGGTTAAGAAACATTTCCAGCCTGTGTAGGAGATTAAATTCCCCAGGAAATAATGACCCTAAACCATTTATAAATGCTATGGGTAAAGAATATGACAAATACAGTCAAGAACATGGAACATTTGGTAAAACCACTTTTAGTGAAGTTTTGGATGAAATCGATATGACTTGGGGTAAAGATGATGATCCAAAGACTGTGGCCAAACAAAATACTAAAATCAGACATTTTACCATTAATTTTGGTCCACAACATCCTGCAGCTCATGGGGTGTTAAGATTAATTTTAGAATTACATGGTGAAGAAATTGTTAGAGCTGATCCTCATGTTGGTTTATTACATAGAGGTACTGAAAAGTTGATTGAATCTAAAACTTATATGCAAGCCCTTCCTTATTTCGATAGATTGGATTATGTATCTATGATGACTAATGAATTAGTTTTCTCTTTAGCTGTTGAAAAATTATTAAATGTTGAAGTACCAATAAGAGCAAAATATATTAGAACTTTATTTGGAGAAATTACCAGAATTTTAAATCACTGTATGTCTGTTTTAACACATATTATGGATGTTGGTGGATTAACTCCATTTTTATGGGGGTTTGAAGAAAGAGAAAAATTGATGGAATTTTATGAAAGAGTTAGTGGTGCTAGATTACATTCAGCTTATGTTAGACCAGGTGGTGTTGCACAAGATCTTCCTACTGGTTTATTAGATGATATTTTTATGTGGGCTACTCAATTTGGTGATAGAGTTGATGAAGTTGAAGAATTAGTCACTGATAATCGTATTTGGCAAGCTAGAACCAAAGATGTTGGAGTAGTTTCTGCTGAAGATGCTTTAAATTATTCTTGTTCCGGTGTGATGTTAAGAGGTTCTGGTATTCCTTATGATATCAGAAGAGCACAACCTTATGATGCTTATCCTTATGTCGATTTTGATATTGGTGTAGGTATCAATGGTGATTGTTATGATCGTTATTTGATTAGAATGACTGAATTTAGACAATCTTTAAGAATCATTGAACAATGTATTAATGATATGCCTGATGGACCAGTTAAAGTTGAAGATTATAAAATAAGTCCTCCTCCAAGATCTTTAATGAAAGAAGATATGGAAGCTTTAATTCATCATTTCTTATTATTTAGTAAAGGTTATGCTGTTCCTGCTGGGGAAACTTATACTGTTATTGAAGCTCCAAAAGGTGAAATGGCAGTTTACGTTGTTAGTGATGGAACTGAAAGACCTTATAGATGTAAGATTAGAGCTCCTGGATTTGCTCATTTAGGGGCTTTCGATCATATTTCTAGAGGTGATTTATTAGCTGATGCTGTTGCTATCATTGGTACTATGGATTTGGTGTTCGGTGAAGTTGATCGTTAAGAAAATTAAAACTTTATCTCTCTATCTCAATGCATTATATATTATATAGAATATATTTAATTAAATAATATCTTGTAAAACATTATTAAAGATCCTGTAGCACCCGCTACTAAAAATAATGTTTTGGTATTTGAACCATCTTGATCTTCATCACTATTATAATAATTACTCTGTGGTCCTTGATACATAAAAGGATTAGATTGATTAGTACTTATTTGCTCTCGTTGAACTTTTGCATCCTTGTGCTTATTATTAATTTGTCTCATCAAATGTTTGGTAACTAATTCTTCATTTAATTCGTCAATAGGGTTATTTTTAGTTAATTGTCTTAAAATACTTTCTCTTTCATCATCAGTTAATTGTCTATTTATAATTCGTTGTTCGAATTTTAAATGTTTTGATAAATGTTCATCATAATTAAAATGAGGTACTCCATATCTATTCCCATAATTAACATGTCTACCAGAAAATTCTGAATTCCCTTCATCAAAAGATCCACCGAAATTTCTAACTCTATGCCTTGTTCTATTCAACCGGGCACCAGAATAATTCTTTGCTTCCCCATAATATTTATTATTCCATTGCTTATCTCTAACATCATTATATGAATAGTTATAAGCATAACCACCACCACCACTACCACCACCACCCCCTCCTCCAGATACTCCTCCTACTAAACTGGCATCATACTGTTTTCGTGTTGTATCATCTTTTAACGTTTCATATGCATTGACAATTCTAATAAACTTATCATTATTGGCTGTCTTCTCATCATCCTGTAAATGAGAATTCAAATCAGGGTGATACTTCTTACTCATTTTTTTAAATTGAAGTTTAATATCTTTTGACGTAGAACTTCTTGGTATTTCTAATATATCATAGAAGTTCTGTCCTTGTGTACTGTAGCACCGTATAATACTGCTGGCAAATGTAGACCTTAACAACACCATAGCAGTGTATACAACTTTGCTCAATTGCGAACGGCTTTGCCAAATGAGAATTATCATATCCGATCGGCTCTACGCAGTGAACTCGCTCGCACTATTTCACCCAGTTTCGCACTATTTCGACTTATGACTGACCAACTTCGCGCCACCGCTCGGTCGCTTGTTCTAATACTTCTAAGAACATCTTCAATCCTCAGTCCGTATGACACCGTCGTGTGTAAACCGTAATGGTCTCTCCTATATAAGCCGAGCACAATCCGCCACTAAGGAAAATTTTCATTAGTAAATTACATTAAAATGCCTAGACAAAGAAGATCATCTCCAGTTCAAAGAACTCAAAGCAGATCTGCTCATACTGCAGCAGCACCTCATCAAGCTTCACATCCACCTCATCCATCAGCTCACCCTCAAACCCAACAACAACCTAGACAACCAGGATTGTTTGGTCAAATGGCTTCTACCGCCGCTGGGGTAGCTGTAGGATCAACCATTGGTCACACTATTGGTGCCGGAATCACTGGATTATTTGGTGGTTCGTCACAAGCACCAGCTGAACAACCATATGATCAACAACAACAACTTGCTCAACAAAATCAACAAAATTACCAAGAACAAGGTAGACAATGTGATGCTGATGTGCAAAATTTCACTAGATGTTTAAGTGATAATAATGGTAATATGCAAATATGTGATTACTATTTACAACAATTAAGAGCTTGTCAAGAAGCATCTCGTCATTATTAGACAAAAGTTTAAATTAAATAATATTACTTTATTTATTTATTAATTTATTTATTTATTGATTTCAATATTTATTTCAATATTTATTTATACGGTTTTTTTATCTTGTATATACGTCTATTTTATTATTTTTGTTCTGATTTCTTTCCATTGTTATTGTAGATGTAATAGCTTCCAGCACCTAATCCGAATAATCCTAAAGTAATATATACCCCGTTACTCGAACCTTTAGTGTCTTCTAACTTTTGTTGACCAGCATGTTGCATGTTATCTTCTTCTAAATCATCTACAACTTTAGAAGGTTTAACATCACTTTGTTTATGATCAATAGTACTTTCACTCAAATTATTCACATCACTTTGGTTAATATTAGGATTGATTGAAGTTTGTAAATATTGGTCTCTATTAGCCGGTTTAGTGGGTTTGGATGAATTGTCTCCCTTAAAGTTGTCAACTTTAATGGGATCACTACCTCTGTCTTGTATGAATTCCGGCTCATCAACAACTGATTCCCCTCCATGAATAACTTTAGCATCATTGGCTTCCACTTTGACTGAACTAGCCCCTTCTTTATTGAACATTTCTCTCTCCACATCAATCTTCTTTTCATGGGCAATATCCTGTTTAATAGCTTCTGGACTAACTGGTGGTACTTTGGGGTCAGTTACTTTAGGTATGAAATCATATTTAAATTCCCATTCATTAATTGATGTTTGGGAAGGAAACTTGAAGGAATCAATAGTTGAAGAATCATTTTTAGCAGCTCTAATTACCGAGGTCTTGAGACCCTTTTTAATTTGATAATTAACCGGTCTAATTGATTGAATAAATAGTCTAGTCATAACTTATCTTTAATTGTTAATGTTTTAAAATATATTATAATTGTTCTTCTAATTGACAACAAATAAAAGAAAGTAAAGAAATTGATGAATACAACCTAAAAGTACCCCCCCTGTGAAATTTATCCGGGGTCAGGGTCATATAAATGAGCGCGTGCACGACCTAGCAAGCCACCTTATCGTAACCAATAACAAGCAATTTAGAATACTATGGTATAAATGTATAATTAATCGATCTATTTAATCATCTAATAATTCCTCTAAATATAAACTAGGAACTCTGGTCATTCTTTTACCATTTTCATCGAGTTTATTCATGTTGTCATTGAGATTACTTTGATTGACATCTAAACCTTCTAGTAATGATAAAGTACTACTGTTATTTAAAGTCATGGAAGAATCATAGTTATCGTCCAATTTATTGGCCATCATCATTTCATTGACTGGACTTATAAACATTGATCCTCTATTGTTATCTAATGCAGCATTTCTATAAGATCTTCCCAATGGTTGGTTTAATGTCACCTGACTAAGATTATCAAAATTTGAATAAATACTACCGGCTTTAGATTTTCTATCTAAACTTGAAGAACTTGAACTTGATGATGATTCTCCAAATGTAAATGGTGTATTATAATAATACTTCTCACTATGATTCTTTGCTGTAAAATAAGACATTGAATAACTTACTATCCAATAACTCACAAAAGCTAGGAACATTAAGAGTAATATGCCTCCTACTATAATAAACACTAAATTTTGTGGTAAATTGGATTCATGAATGTAAGGATTATTCTCACTGTTGGAATTCACCTCTATCTCATATGTATAAGACAGCTCTGACAGATCTAATGTCGGAAGTGATGGTAATTCTCTTTCTTGTATTTTTGTAGTATATGTCAGTCTTCGTTCTATAATATGCTCTGAATTATTTCCGTGTATATGCTGCTGTTTATGTTGATGCTGATGATGATGTTGATGTTGATGTTGATCCTGATGCTGATGCTGGTTTTCAATTGTTTCCTTATGATTCCCGCTATTCTCAATATACATTTGATTGATATCAGGAAGTATATGACAATAGCATAGGGAGAATAATATCAAGAAAACTGTCAGATATTTCATACTACTGCTATATGTAAATGCAATTAAAATAAATAAAAAAACTTTTCTTCCCATCTTTTTATACATAGCAGCTTGTTTCACAACAACCTAATCTAAAGGTGCAATTATTGAAAAAGGAAGCTTTATGTTTACATTCACTTGCAGCTATCCCTATTATTTGGCGCTATTGTTTGAAATTCACTCCTAATTAACATACTTATTCAAGTGTGTTAATGAGCGTGAATCGCGTCATTAACTCATAAAAAACGCGTTGTTTCCTCATGTTTTCAGGGCTTTATTAAAATAATTCCGAAGAAAACACTCAAATTACGAAGAGGACCACATTAACAATGATGGGAATAATGCAATTAACGTTGAAAAAATAAAAAAAGAAAGACCAAAAAAAAAAAAAAAAGTTATATTGTTATTGTCTTTATTATTTACATACTATATAATACAATTCTAGAAGTCCTACAACAATATTAAAATCTCCAATTTTCATCTACTGACTCAATAGCCCAATTAAATTTATCCCTTAATGTTTTGGTGAATAATTTTTCAATAGGAACATCGAATTTCTTTGAGAATACAGCAGTCAATCTTGGATCGATATAATTCATCTTGGAAGTACCTAAAGATACTTCAGAATTATCTTCTTTATCTTTTAATTGGAATGAAGTATTAACAATTCTATTTTCAATGGCTTCAATTTGTTGTTGTAATTTTTCAATTGGGACAACTCTTTTAACCACTGGTTTACCTGTTTTTAATTCCGTCTTCAATTCTTGTTTCGTTTCTTCAAGTTTACTCATTCTTTCTTTAAATTCTTCATCACCTAACAATGGTTGATTTTCCAATTTCAATTTCTCATTGTCTCTTTTAAACTTTTTATCAATTTGATCGGCTGTTCTTTCTAAAATTCTTTCATGAACAAATTCTTCATCTTCTTTTGAAAAATCTTCAATTTCTTTAAAATATTTGAAATCTTTCTTTTTCAATGAACTATCTTGTTCTAAAATCATCTTCTTTAATCTAATTTTTTGCCATATTAACTCCTTTAATCTATCACTGATTCTTTGCATGGAATTCCCATGATTCTTACTAACTGTTCTTTGATGGTTACATAAAATGGCCACAGTTCTATTAGCAGCATTAAATTTGACCACTTTTTCAGCAACAGTTCCTTCATTTTTAATTAAATCAAATTGATCTTGCATTGTTTTGGAAGCATTATAAGTACGGAAAACCTTAGCAGTTAATCCTTTCATATAATTTTGAAATTTCTTATTCAACAAAGATGGATTTATCCTATCAAATAAATTATCACCTGGTTGCTTTGGATGCTTTTTAAAAATCTTCAAATTTTTAAATACTTGTTTATCAACTTCAACTTCTTGATAAAATCTAATGGAATCTTTACCTAAAAAATCAAAGATAACTTTATTAGGTGGTTTTAACGTAACGTGTTCGTATCTTAATGAACAACACCCAACAGTATCAGCTTCATCTTCACCTTTTTCTCCACCAGCTCTCAATGCAAATATATCAATTAAATAAGTAGCTGTAGACATTTGTCTATCTTGCATCAAATCACTTTTGAGCATTGAATTATAATCACGTCTAATTTCATCTATATGATACTTTAAGTTTCTAGCCGTTTCAAATTTCTTAAAATCAGATAACCCTTTGACTGAAGAATTGGCTGCAAATCTAACATATTTGAAAGAGTCAGCAATGTTTTCTCTCCACATAGCTAACCATGTAACAGTATTATCATGTTTAACTTCAGCCCATTCATGACCTTCAGGGGGTGATGGAATTGGACAATTTTCACTTAAATTTAACGTCACATCTTCAGGATAAACCCTTCTTTTCAACTTACCGGTTTTTGGGTGAGCTCCTCTACCTCTAAATAACCCAGGAGGTTCTATTCTAAAATTACCAACTTTTTCCTTTCTTCCATTTAATAGACATGTTTTATATGGTTCTTCAAATTTTTCCCGTTCAAGTCGTATTTGTTTCTTCTCCTCTCGAGACATTTTTTTCCGTTCTTCCTTTAATTGTTCAAAGTAGGCAAACATTTTAGTAAAGTCCATTTTATTAAAATCAGTGATTTCAACACCACATCCACCACATTCTTTTAAAACTTGAATAAAGTCATCAAAAAAGTTCTTTTGGAAAACAGGATTCTTTCCGTGATCACTTTCTATCAAAGCACCAAAGAAACCAGCAACTTCTTCGGCCTCTTTAGGTAAATTAACTGGTTTTCCATTATAATATAGTTTTACATGAGATGGTAAAGGTTCATATTCAGGAGGGAATAAAACCCCATTATGTTCTAATGATTCCCATTTTTGTTCACCATCATTGTCATCTTGGCCCTGAGTCTCCCACCATTTATAACTATCATCTTCTTCATCCTTTTCATCCTTTTCATCTTTTTCGTCTTTTTCATCTTTTTCATCTTTTTCGTCCTTGACATTATCAGCTTCTGATTTCATGGCTTGACTTTCGCTCTTTTCATCTTCAACTTTTATATCTGGTTCTTCAGTCTTCAAGTCTTTTGTCTTTTTCTTAGATTTAGATTTCTTGGGTTGACTCTTTGATTTTCCATTTCGTGTGCCATTGACAGTACCATTAGATTTATCATCCATACCATCATTTTCTTTCTTTATTTTTTTCGACTTAGGCTTTGATTTCTTGTTCGTGTTCCCATTCAATTTAGCTATAGGAACATCATCATCATCATCGCTATCATTATCTAAAGCCCGTTTATTCTTTGAAACTTTACGTTGATTGATAGGAATATCATCTTCAGAAGAACTCATTGTAATAATTTATTTCCAGTCTACCTTTGGTTGTCACCTCGAATAAGAAATATACCAAAAATAATAAATAGTTTACAAAATAATAATAAAAAACAAAAAAGAAAAAAAATAACTCCAACTACAAGTAAACTAATAATACTACCTGTACCATTTTTTTTTTGTTCAGTGCCGTCGTGTCTTTGCTTAAACTTTGGACTTTAATTCGTGATCCTCAACTTTGTTCAATATTTGTGTTTTACACAATCCTCTCAGAAGGGAGGGTTCTGGAAATAGAGTGGTGTGGCATTACCGAGTTGCTTGTTCTAATTCTTAGATATCTCTAACTTCGACCTTAATCAATAGATTACCCCAATATGATAGGAACATAAATATTCTTATTTGGGGTATCAACAGTAGAGAGTCCCTTAATCAAGACAATAAGCAAGTACACTAAAACAAAGACGAAAAAGAGAAAAAGAAAATAAAGGAAACAGAAGATTCGATTATCGTTGTGAAATTTAGCTCATGATGCATAAATATAGAGTTACCAATACTAAATACGTTAAAAATCCTAACACTTCTACAGGGCATTTTGTTTTTTTTTTTTTTTAGTGTACTCAATTTATTTTATTTTTCTTTATTTTTTCATTTAATTTTATTTTATTTTATTTTATTTCCTTTTTTTTTTTGTTTTCTCACTCTGTTTTATGTATGTTTAGTCAAAATTTCTTTATTTGTTGTTGCTTTTTTTTTATTGCCTCTTCTATTCAATCTGGTCAGATTCGATTAACATGAAATAATCATAACCATATGTTCTCTTACTTTAAATAAAAGCACCCATGCTACACTTGATCATCAAAATAACTCTTGACTTTAAAAATACTCTTCTATAATGTAATACAATTAGTTACCTTCATAATCATGATATATTATAAAAACTAAAATACTAGAGGCTTTGCTTCTACCCCTACATTAACGACTAACTATGAAAAAACTAAAATAGCCATTATTGATTTGAATATATTCACGTGACTTGCCCTATTAGGCAATGGGTTGAGTTTCAAAAAATCAAAATATTTTGTAAATACTCTAATAGTAACTCGATTTAGAATAAACGTAAATACAATTAGATCAATTGAGTAATTTGTACCATGGCATTATTTGTGGTTGAAATTCTAATATAAGATGGATCATGGTAGGTGGTTTGTAAAATCAAGTTTTTCCAAACCTTTTTTTTTTTTTTTATTTCGTTGTTGTTTATATATCATTTTGCTAAATTGCATACAAGATACTATTAAGTATTTAATACAATCGTTTTGCATTTCCATATAAGTCTTTGTCTAACGTTAATATTTATACTTCTCGATTTTGAAAGATTATTTGGACAACATTTCAATATTGCATTTTAACTGAGACTTTATCCACAAACACTTAATACGAAGGTTTTACTTTTTTTTTCTTTCTTCTATATTTAATTAAAACTTATCATTTTGCAAAGATTTACTAGTCATGTCAGTTCGTGCTCAACCATTACAACCTTTGAATAATGGGCAATTGAACTCTAGATCTAATAATATCACTCCTATAAAGTCTGTAAAGAAATCAAAAGATAACTTTTATGATTTACCACCAGTTCAACAATTGCAACCACAAACTCAAGATTTCCAACAGCAGCAACAACAACAGCAACAGCAAAAATCAAAGAAAAAGAAAGAAAAGTTATCAGCATTATGTAAAACACCACCATCGATTATTCGTACCAGAAATGGTAGAGACTATCGTAGAGGATTATTCTTGGGAGAAGGAGGATTCGCTAGATGTTTCCAAATGAAAGATACTAATGGACAAGTTTATGCCGCTAAAACTGTTGCTAAAGCTTCAATTAAAAATGAAAAAACAAAGACGAAATTATTAGCCGAAATCAAAATTCATAAATCATTAAAGCATGCTAATATTGTTAATTTTGTCGATTGTTTTGAAGATGATATCAACGTTTATATTTTATTAGAAATTTGTCCTAATCAATCATTAATGGAATTATTAAAAACCAGAAAACGGTTAAGTGAACCAGAAGTTAGATTCTTCATGGTTCAAATTGTCGGTGCCGTTAAATATTTACATTCTAGAAGAGTCATTCATAGAGATTTAAAATTGGGTAATATTTTCTTTGATCCTGAAATGAATTTAAAGATTGGTGATTTCGGTTTAGCTAGTATATTACCATCAATGGAATCAAGAAAATATACCATTTGTGGTACTCCTAATTATATTGCCCCTGAAGTCTTAGGTGGTAAAAATACTGGACATAGTTTTGAAGTTGATATTTGGGCTATTGGAATCATGATGTATGCCTTATTGGTTGGTAAGCCACCTTTCCAATCAAAAGATGTTCAAGTTATTTATGAAAGAGTTAAAAAATCTGATTTCAGCTTCCCAATTGATAAACAAATTAGTAATGAAGCTAAAGTTTTAATCAAAGATTTATTACATGTTAATCCATTACAAAGACCAACTATTAATGAGATTTTAAATTATGAATGGTTCAAAGGTCCTTTCCCTGATAAAACTCATGAAGTCACTTTAACTCAATTACCCGAAGGTTTAGATATGATTTCTAAAGCTCAGCTGGTTATTAATTTCAATAAAACCAAGGCAAGTGCTGGTATTTATACCCCAAAGAATAAGAATCCAGTTGAAATCTTGAAAACTGATTTACAAAGTGAACATTCAAAAACCATGTTACCAAAATCATTATCACCTAATGATACTAAATTTAAATATAAGGAAGTTGATCCAAATTATTTTAATAAGTTGAATAAAATTCAATTTAATTCCAATTTTGAAAATGGTATTACTCAATTAAACAATGTTTGTGTTAATACTTATAATAATATGACAAGATTGGAACGTATGGTTAATGAGAGATTAGATACTATTGAATTACCAAGTTGTGAAAACCCAACATTAATTAGTAAATGGGTTGATTATTCCAATAAGTATGGATTTAGTTATCAATTAAATAATGATGATATTGGTGTTTTGTTCAATGATAATAATACGGTATTAAAATTAACTAATAATAGCAAATTTTTGGATTTGATGTATAATGAACAAGAAGGATGGTCCTGCATTGAAAATTCTATTCATAATATTCCTTATAAATCAAGAAGACAATTAGAAATTGTTGATTTCTTTGCAAAATATATGAATACTAATTTATCTAAAGTCAGTGAAATTGAAGAAAGAAAAGAAATTGTATTCTTAAGAAGATATACCAGAACTTCTGATTACATCATGTTTGAAATGACTAATGGGAACTTTCAATTTAATTTTAAGGACCATCATAAAATTGTTGTCAGTAAAGATGGTTTAGCAGTAACTCATATTTCTCCAAACAGAATCACACAAACTCATCCATTAATTTTAATTCTTAAACAAGGAAATTTTCCTTCCATTAATATTCCAAACTGTTTAGAAAAGATTTCAATCATTAAGGAGGCTATAAAGGAAAAAGCTTTAGATTCATAAATTTAAATTAATTAATTGTAAGCCAAAGAGAAAAAGAAAAAGAAAAAGGAAAAAAATAATAATAATAAAAAATATCCCACCCAAATACCTGACTAAAAAGTTTCATAATGTAAGATGTATTATAGATTTTTATATATTATAATAAAACATAAAAAGAATTATAATAAGAACGATTACATTAAATTACAATTACATTAAATTACACAAGTTAAGTTTGTTCTTTTTCTCTACTTATATTGTTGTTATTAGTTTTCTTGTACTACATATTATACAGTGTATATAACGGTTTAAAAATCGTTTTCATCATCATTATTATTTAATAAAGACTTCAATGCCCATTCATCTCTGAATTTAGTTTTAATTAAATCTAATTCTCCAATTAAATTAGTACATGCATTTCTTAATGCTTCTCTTGGGGAATAATCATCATCAGTTTGAATTCTGATCATGAAGTTTGCAAATAATGGATGCTCTACTTTGTATGCAGCAAAAATAACCCTCTCATCCTTTAATAACTGGGCTCTTAAAAGATTAGCTAATGTATGATCCTCCCTTTCAATTTTAATTAACGCAGCATTAGGAACCTTCGTATCAGGTGTTATTTTAATTCTAGATTATTAGTATTAATTCTCATCTATTGTCTACTTCTTCTTTTTTTTTGTAGTTGTTATTGTCTTCTGTTGTTAACTTACTTATTCACACCATCTGGTAATATAAATAACTCAAATCTATCTGGAGCATTCATGACCTTTCCCACTAACTGCTTAAATAGATTAAGTCTGGTATATATATATATAGTTATATATGTTACCCGTTGGTGAAAAATTGAGTGCGCTCACATAATCACCCGGACAAACCTGGTTTTGTTTTCTCCCAGCCTCGGTAGTGCTGGGCTCAACTTATGGTGAGGTTTATTTGTGAAGGTACCTAAATTAGAATTATCGATATATGGTAATAAAGTGGGTTTCTTGTTAGAATCTTTTTATTTTAAAATTGATATCAAAGACTTAGACATCAAAACTTAAACTGAAGTAGATCTTTACTTTACTCCATTTCATTTGTATTTTACCTTTTTTATTAACTTTGTTTGAATTTCCCTTTCTTTTTTTTATTTTTTTTTCCATTTAGCTTTCTGGTGTAAATTTCAAGCTTCTGTCCAGTTAGATAAGTTTTAAAGTCAACGATAATTCAAACATGTCTAATCCTCCTGACCCTTGGGGAAACCAACAACGTCCCTTGGGGCAACAATTTAAGTATGTATTGATGTTTGCCTTGTGAATGGCTTTTCCAGGTGATTTTTCTTCGGGTATCCCCCCTTTGGGGTATAACACCATCGTTCACTGATAATTAAATCATAACCTGTCATAATTACAAGATCAGAGAGAAATCACTACTCTACAGTCGATCATTTACTAACTATTTATTTAGTCGTCAAAACCCTCCAGTTTTACCTCCTCCAGCCACTTTAGAAGCAGGTATGTATACATATATATCCTATCAATAGTCCCCATCCCCCCATCATCATCATCACCAGCATACTAACTCATTTAGGTGGCCAACAATTTTATCTGTTGCCAAGTCTTCCCAGTTTAGGAAATGGTACTCATCATCAACCAAGCCATAATTTTACTATTCCTTCTATTAACACCAATGACGTATGTATTCTTTCATTTCCGGCCCATTCAATGTCGCGGCGTGTACTAACCGAGTTTTCTTAGGCCCATCATGAACATAGGCAAAATAGCGGGTCTCAATTACCATCTGCAGTACCTTTAACTAATGATCGTAATGGTCAAGTAAATGCTCCAATTGGTCAAGTTCATCCTCATATACAAAATCCTCAAGCGGCTGCAGTTTCTCAGCCTCCTTCAGCAACCCCTTCTCAAGTTGAAATTGCTACTCACATTCAACCACCTCAGCTGCAACCACCTCAGCTGCAACCACCTCAAGACCCTAATCCTCAACAAGAACAATCTCAATCTCAATCTCAATCTCAATCTCAACAACAACCTCCTCAACCTCCTCAACCACAATCACCTCCACTTGGTTCAGGTGTTCCTAATAGATCTACTACGACTAATGTTTATCGCCCTTTAAATGTCAAGGATGCATTATCGTATTTGGATCAAGTTAAAATTCAATTTTATAATCAGGCTGATGTTTATAATAACTTTTTGGATATTATGAAGGATTTCAAATCTCAGAGTATTGATACTCCTGGGGTTATAGATAGAGTCTCGGCTTTATTTAGAGGTCATCCCAATTTGATTCAAGGGTTTAATACTTTTTTACCTCCAGGGTATAGAATTGAATGTTCTTTGGATCCTTCTGATCCTACTCCTATTAGAGTTACTACACCCACTGGTACGACTACTACTAGACCAAGTTTTGTTGGTACTTATAGTGAATTGACTGGTACTGCAAATGAAAATGCTAATGCTAATCCAAATCCTAATCCAAATCCAAATCCAAGTGCTAATGCTAATGCTAATGCTAATGGTAGCGATCCAGCCATTCATGATCAACTTCAACCTCCTCATCAGTTTGCTGATGGTTATGCTCAACCATTTGATCCTGCTAATCATCCTACTGAGCCAGGTAATAGTGACCAAATGAATCATGCCATAACTTATGTTAATAAGATTAAAACTAGGTTTGCTAATCAGCCAGACATTTATAAGCAATTTTTAGAAATATTGCAAACTTACCAAAGAGAGCAGAAACCCATTGGTGAGGTTTATGAACAAGTTACTGTATTATTTTCTAATTCTCCTGATTTATTGGATGATTTTAAACAATTTTTACCTGATACTAATGCCCCACAAAATCAAGATCCTTTGTATAACAGTGCTTCTCATTTGCCTCCAGTAGGTAATTTCCAACCTCCCACTGGACAAATGAGCCCAACCGCTAGTCAATTCAACCAACAAAATTATCCAATGATGGCTGTTCCTGGTGAAACTAATGCCCTTGTTAACAATGGTCATAGTAACCATGCTGGCTTTGCTGATAATGAATATCCAAAGAAAAAATCGGTATCAGAGCTTCATCCTTATGATGAAAATTATAATCCTGAAGCTCAATATTCTTCTTTGAGATCTGATCCAAAATCTAGACCTATAACGCAAATGGTTAATCGTAACGGTGTTGCTAATTCTACTTTGGTCGCTGGAATCCCTGAACCTGTTCCTTCTTCTACTTTTATGAAATCATCTTCTTTACTGGAAGAATTGAACTTTTTTGATAAGGTCAAAAAAGCTATTGGTAACAAACAAACCTATAATGATTTCTTGAAATTATTGAATTTATTCTCTCAAGATATTATTGATAAAGAAACCTTGATTGATAGAGTTGACTCGTTTATTGGTGATGCTCATCCTGAATTATTACAATGGTTTAAAATGTTTGTTGGTTATGAAGATAAACCTCAAAGTATTGAATCGATTACATTCAAGAAGCATCAATTGGAATTATCATTATGTAAAGCTTATGGTCCTTCCTATAGACAGTTACCAAAGGCAGAAACTTACATGCCTTGTTCAGGAAGAGATGAAATGTGCTGGGAAGTATTGAATGATGAATGGGTGGGTCATCCAACTTGGGCATCCGAAGATTCAGGGTTTATTGCTCATAGAAAAAATCAGTATGAAGAAATCTTATTCAAAATTGAAGAAGAAAGATTGGAATATGACTATCATATGGAATCAAATTTAAGAACTATCCAAGCTTTGGAAACTATTGCTAATAGAATAGCTAATATGACACCAGAACAAAAAGCCAATTTTAAATTACCTCCTGGTTTGGGTCAAACTTCTCTTACAATCTACAAAAAGGTCATAAGAAAGGTTTATGATAAAGATAGAGGATTTGAAGTGATTGATGCTTTACATGAAAATCCAGCTATAGCTGTGCCTGTGGTTTTGAAGAGATTGAAGCAAAAAGATGAAGAATGGAGAAGAGCCCAAAGAGAATGGAATAAAGTATGGAGAGAAATGGAACAAAAAGTCTTCTATAAATCTTTAGACCATTTGGGTTTAACCTTCAAGCAAGCTGATAAAAAGCTTTTAACAGCTAAACAATTGGTTAGTGAAATTAGTACTGTCAAGGTTGAACAACAAAATAAAAGATTATATCCCTTGACCCCTAAACCTCAAGAACAATTGAACTATAAATTTGAAAATAATGATATATTATTTGACATTTTAAGATTAAGTGATGTTTTCATAAATAAATCATCAAATTATTCTTCCAATGATCGAGAAAAGTTAAATCAATTTTTCGAATTCTTCATATCATTATTTTTTGGTATTCCAAATGAAGAGATTGAGCAGGCTATGACTACAAGAGTGAAATCTTCTGATAAATCTGAGACTTCGGTTAAGGATATATCTTCTAACGGTAAAGAAAGTGATGGTAATTCTTCTGATTCTTCAAATGAATCTCCTAAGAAACGTCCTAGAGAAAATGATTTATTGAGAGATGTTTTGAAGAAGCAATCCAAATCTAGAAGAGAGGATGTAGAAGCTTCTCCTCAAGTGTCAAGTGATTCTGAAGATCAAGAAGCAGTAGATCAAATTGAAAAATCAAGTGAATTGTGGATATCGACGACAGGAAAGAAATTTTCTTTAAGAGATAACGAAACTTCCTTAGAAAGACGTTACGTGTATAATTTATTCTGTAACACTACCATATATGTGTTCTTCCGTCATTTAAGAACCTTATATGAAAGATTGGTTGAGGTAAAATCAATGAATGATGAAATTTCGAAGGAAATCAATTCTCGTAAAGTCCCCCAATTTGCTAAAGATTTGAATTTGGTTAGTCATCAATTAAAGGAGATGGATGTGGAAATTTCCGGCACAAAGGATTGTTACCAACAAGTTTTAGATTTGTCAGAAAGATTAATTGAAGGCAATTTAGAGCATCAATGGTTTGAAGAATCTATTCGTCAAGCTTATAGAAACAAAGCTTATAAGATATATACTATCGATAAAGTGGTCCAGGCAATGGTTAAACATATGCATACAATGGTAACTGATTCCAAGACTTCTGAAATGATGCTTTTATATGAGGCTGATAGGAAAACGCCAATTTCTACTGCTAAAGATCAAATCTTATATCGTATGCAAGTCAGAAGTTTAATGACTAATGATGAAAATATGTTTAAGATTGCATTTAAAGAAAAAGATTCGGTTGCTAATATTCAATTTGTCAGTCTTGATGATTTGACTATTAATGACCATAAGACATCTGAAGAACATTACAATTATTATGTCACCAGTTATGTTATGTCACATCCTACAGAAGGTGTACCTGCTTCAAGTATCAATATGCCATTTTCAAGAGATTTTATTGAAAATGTGGATGAAGATCAATGTGATGGTTATGTTAATTCTGGACTCAAAGTTTCTATTTGTGAAAACTCCTATAGATTATTCTTTGAAGCTGATACTTTTGATGAATTTACTGCTAACGTTGTTTATGAAAATCCGATAGACAATTCCAAACCAAAAGATCAAAAACTTTCTTCATTGAAAAAGCATTTAGATGATGAAGAAATAGGTTGGAAACTGAACTTAGGTGAAGGCCAAAATCCTGAAATGTATGATAATAAATTGAACTTGTTATTTGAAAAGGGAATTGATCTGTATAATGCAGCTGTCATTAATGAACCTTCTGAAGAAAATAGTGCCGACGATGGTGACGGTAACAAAAATGATGATGGTAAAGATGAACTGACAAAAGATGTTGAAATGAAAGATACGGAAATGAAAGAACCCGAAGATCAATCTCAAGAAAATAATGATAGATCTGAAGAGTCTTCAGGGAATGCAACAAAGTCTCAACCTGATGCAACTATTGATGCTGATATGACAGTTGTTCAGGAACACAATGATACGACTATACAACAAGATGCTAATGATACTACCACTGATGATCACACAGTCAATCAAGAGGAATTTCATGACCAATGAAGAACCATGTACTAATTAAAGTCCTTTTGGAAGTAAAAACAGAAAAGAAAAAAAGAAGAAGAAGGGCAAAGAAGGAAAAGAAGGAAACAAACTGCGGTTGAACTTTTATATAGCTATCCTGCTATCCTAAAATTTTTATGTTATTA
Source organism: Yamadazyma triangularis (assembly GCA_030573955.1). Classification (NCBI taxonomy): domain Eukaryota; kingdom Fungi; phylum Ascomycota; class Pichiomycetes; order Serinales; family Debaryomycetaceae; genus Yamadazyma; species Yamadazyma triangularis. The sequence goes on from JAJMEC010000003.1 coordinate 410,936, forward strand.
ATTATGTGTTAATATATATATATATATATAATGCTGAAATAAAGTCTCTAAATCATTAATGATGTCTAAACCTACCTTCGGCAGCTGCTTTGGCTAACCTTTCAGTAGCAATACTACGGGCCAATTTTTCTCTCTGTTCTAATCTCTTAGATACAAATAATTTCTCGTCTTTAATGAGTAATAATCTTAAGATTATGTCTTCAGCTGACGTTTGGGCCCAAATAGGATCAGATCTGGCATCTTGAACATCACGAGCAGCACTGGCACGTGTCTTAGCTGTGGCATTAGCTGTAATCGTCTTACTTTTAACCATAGTTCCTACTCGACTAACGCTTCTTGGTAACCCATTAGGTTTGGAATCTGGTGCTGATTTACTTGATCTTACTTCATTGATATCAAAATTATTTCTATCCCGTAATGATTTTATAAATGCTGGTGATAGACGTTCTACCTCTTGTTGTAAGTAGTTGATATCCCGGTCATAGTATACCGGTAATAATAAAAGTGATTGATAATGATCATTCTTCAAATCTCTTACTGGTGGACCATTTCCATCATTATGGAAAAAATCAAAACATAAGAAATTTAACCAAGCGAAAACCGTTTCTAATTCATTATGAGTTAATTGCTTACCAAATCCACTAACTCCCATTGAATTGGTAACATTTGTTACGGCAGACGACACTGCAGATTGCCAACCATTATTAGAATTCGAATGATGGTTGCTTTGATTTGATGATAATTTTGAACCTATGGTCGATAAACTGAACGTCTTAGCTGTTACTAATTTCGGTAATAATAATTCATCAGCACTTGCAACTACGACCTGCCAAGCCGCCAACATGACCTTTAATAATAAATCCTTAGTTAAATACTCTGCCAAAACTTGTAAATTAGAATTAAGATAATCATACAATGGTAACATGGCATTATCCATTTGATCTTGAGAGGGTTTAACGTTCCCAGCATTACCACATACAGATTTCAAGTTACTTCTGGAAAAGCATAAATGAATAAAACGAGAAAACTTTTCAACGATCAACTTAATACATCTTTCTTGAGCTCTAATTAAACTTCTATGTGCCCGACCCATAACAAATATAGCATCCATCCTTTCACTCTCCACTGCCACTTCAACCAAAAGCCTTCCTTGGGAATCCAAATCCAAAAAGACTTCTTGTGGTATCCCATCATGCTTGAACCTCTTGGGATCTAATTGTAACATTGCTCTCCCACAAATAGAATGAGTTCCTACTTTTTCATCCCATACGGTAACCGATATTGTCAACGAAGAATTTGGTTCTAACGTCATTTCAAATTCTTCATCCCATTCTGGATTTGCATTATGATTAATTGTTCTTGTTTTACCAATTGTTTTCTTTGCAAAAGTGTCAATCATGGTAACATATGGACGTATGTTAGAACTTGAAGACCCATTTGATGCCAAATTTTCTGCTTTGACCAATCTTAAGGAAAAAATATGGCTTGTGAAATAATTTTGTCTATTTGGTTCTAAAGCTTTAACTGTATTCAGAATCATTTCTGGATCAAGAATCTCTTCTAATTGTGTTAATTGTTGCAGCATAGCTGCTAAATTATTTAAAGCAACACAAGTATAGGGTTTGAAATTATAAGGTTCTTCTGTTTCAATCTTTGAACCAGCTTGCTGAATATTATTGACAACAGTCTTCATTTCATCAAACCAACTACCACTTTTCCGTTTCTCAGCTTTGTCTTTGCTCATTTCAAGTAACTTCCTTTGCTCTTCTTCATTTAATTCAAAAATGATTCTATCACTAATAGAAGAAGTATACTTTAACACTCCTTCTGAAATGTTTTTCAAAAGAACAGTATAAATTTTGGCAAGTTGGTATTCATTAGACCAATGCAATTTTTCAAGGATATTAAGAAATTCTCTAACCAAGGAAAAAACATCCAATACTGAAGTACTATATTTCTTGTTGTCATCATCTATATCTATTGGTTCGAAATTATCTTTCTTAATAGCTTCTTCAACAATTTGTTGAATCTTTTCACCACTTTCATCAACCCAATCATTTAAATAAGAGAAAAAAAATTTCTCCAAATTAAATTTGAAAGGACTCTTTGTTGTTGATACCTGGTTGTAGATATTTCTTATTTCATATAGAGACTTATATGCCTCAAGAGCATCACCGTATGGAATAAACTCACCATTGTTCTTGGCGTATGCTTCTATATGTTTTAATATGTTCCTTGAATCTGCTGCAAACATAGAAGTGACGACAGTAGCGACAGTTCTAGAAACATTAAGAAACCCTAATAGAGGATTCTTATACCTTTTCTGCAAAAACTTAATGTCATTGACTATATTATCTGAGATATCAAGAACGTGCATGATACTAAGAGTATTATCTCTTGGTAAGTTTTCTAAAAGTTCAGCATATCTCATTTCAGCCACTCGTAATAAAGATTTTGACAACTTCTTTTCCCATTTCCTAATGAGTCCACTTTGCTCTACTTGCAGAAACAAAACGTCTGACTCAAGATACTCACCAAGAAACATTAAGGAAGGACCGAATTTAGGCTTTACAACTTTGCTGAATAAAATGTATAATGATTCTTTAATTGAATGCATTGTTTCATTATAAGAATTAGTTAAATTCTTAATCCATTCATCCTGATCTTTGAAACTCCATTTTTCTTTGTCTTCCCATGATAATTTACCTTGATCCTCTATTATAAGCTTACAATAGTGGAAGACTTCAATTGTTTTATCAATATTTACCGGAGCCAATTCTTTTGGATCTTTTGCCTTATATAAACTATCTCTTAAAATACCCGAAATATGAGATGCTGTGAATAGGAGAACGGCTCTAGTAGGATAATCCACTAACCAAATCTTCGAACAAAGATTGACTAACTGATTTGCTTGTTTTGATAGGAGTGGCTCATCATTAGTAGAATTTTGGGTATCTTGATTCTGTTTCATAATACAAAGTTTGTAGAGAGTGACAAGATATGGTCCGATCGCCGTAGATGGAGGCAAGATATAAAAATCATCACCAGAAGGTAACTTAGGCAACAGCATTAATTTCATTTCATGAGGAACTGGATATTTGTTCATTAGATTGTCACAAGATGATTTTTCTCTTAATTTCCATTCCTGGTACAGATTATCATCAATAAAAGATTTAGATTTAAACTTTCCTAAATCCTTCTCCAAATAAAAAAGAACTTGCTTTATATCGGCATGAAGTGCTTTCTCTTGGCAAAAGTCTTTAAGTTTGAAAATATCTTGCTGAATCTTCACGGTGTCATAATGAAATAAGGATGAAATCAAATTAAGCAATCCTTGATCAAAATCAGTTATTCTAAAAGAAGGTTTATGATATTTGGCATTTAGAACACTTGAAGAAGAACTAGTATTGGATAAGCTGGGGCGTTTAGGGTTCAAAGAATCTTTATGAGCATTAAGCTTGTTTATAATTGCATCTGCATTCTTCTCTTTTTCTACCAGTTTGATTAAAATCAGAACAAATTCATTTGCTTGCTTGAATGCTATATTACTGACTTCAGAAGAAGGATAAGTTCCGAGCTTAGTAATTTCCTTGTTAGCACAAGAAACAAACTTCATTAGTAAATAGTCTGGTGTATTAGTACCTTTAAGATCTGATTTCACTTTGGGATCAAGCAATTGACTATAAAACCCTAATAATGATCTTCTTGTACCATCATCCAATTTTAACCCTCTCTTTCTCATGGCTATTAAATTTAAATGTTGCTCCAAGTTATTATAAACAGATGAAGATAATCTAGGTTCATTCCCATTATCAAGATCATATATTCTAGATCTTCGGTTCTTTTTGGAGGGAGAAGATGTAGTACTTAACGCAGCACCAGTATTCTCTATTGAATTGTCAATAATTGGAGTTTTGAAACGAGCTTCATTTCTATATTCTAGAATTATGATTTTCAATATATATTCATAAAGTCCATTGATGTCTACTTTATCATAGCCGTTATTTCCACTTGTCAATAACGTACTTGATGCAAGACTTTGTGAACGATCGGAATTATCCTTTTCCATCCCGTTTTGCTGCATCATGAATATGAAATAGCGAAGTAGTATAAACAAAATCATTCGCGATCGCTCTTTACTGCATGAGGCAATGATCCAAGACTTTGCAACACATAGTTAGTGTGTTGTGTGTTGCATATTATGAACAGGACTATTAAAATAAAAGTTCTATAAGTCTTTCTATAAGTCCATCTATAATAGAAGTAAAAATTTTGTTTAGGTCACTATTTATCTTACTTCTTCACAATTGCTTTTAATCACAATATGCTTGTAGAGCTGCAATCGCACATTAATTGCATTGATTCGGGTTGCTAGTGATAATAGGGACAAACAAAAAAAATAGAAAAAAAAAAAAAATTTATAAAATTACTTTAAATACTTTAATTGAATGAAATTTTTATTATAATTCTTTTTTTGTAATATTCAGATACAAAAAAAAACCTTTAGAAAACGTCATAATCTGTAATATCTAATGAATACTTTTCGCAATAATTAAGAATCAGAGAGTGTACAGTCAATTCAATTCAAGATAGACAACAAATAAAAAAACCAAAAAAAAATTAAAAAAAATTTAAAAAAATTAAAAAAATACTATAAAATAAGGACACTAAATCATATATTCACTATAATACAATAGTAATCAAACAAAGTCATATTGAGGTCGCTTTGCTCCATATAGCGCTACTTTTCCACTCTTTAATCGTCATCATTATTAGTATCGTCATTGTTGGTACCAGTATCGGTATCTTCACTACTATTAACTAAATCACCTGTTTTATTGTTATTAACAGAATCTTCACCTTCTGCATTTAGTTCCGGTTCCTCCACAAGCTCATAGATATGCCTAGAAAGATCTCTGTTCATACCAAAACAATTAACCCTGTCCTTTTTGAAAAGGTCTCGTAATGCACTATCACAAATTATATCTGTTTTCTTCAGGGGATCTTGTAAGTCATTTTGTTTTATGTATTCCCATAGCTTTTTCACAACCTGAGGTCTCGCTATCTGGTCAGTTCCGACAATACTAGCTAATTGTTCTGATATATGATACTTCCTGTTGACTAAAGGAGTTTTTCTCTTTTGTTTGGGTTTCTTTTCTTTTTGTGGTTTTTGTCTTTTCGATATTGGGAATTGTCTCCTACCAATTTGAGTAGAACTTCTTTTCAGTAACTTAAGTGCCAATAAAGCATCTTGTCGCTCCATCTCAGCTTTTCTTTCTGATTCTGACTTCGTATCATTAGCTCTTTGGTCAGATAATTTGTGATATCTATCAAGAATAACCTGATTTATATCTTTCTATAAGGAATTTTGTTAGTATATCTTGAGGTGGTCCACAATGTTATAATGTAACACATACCTTATGGGGTTCTAAGTCGAATGTGAATAGTTCTTGTAATGCCCGTCTTATCTTTTTAACAGATACTTCCTCTAAATTTGCAACGCTTAATATAGCCTTTATAATGTTAGTATATAATTATTATATACAATTTGACATTCAACATACATCTATAGTAGGTACATAATCAGACTGCTTGTAAACCTTTTGATCACTCATTATCAGTTGTGGAGCACAGGAGAAATTTAGTTAAAAATGAAGAATGCGATAAGCCTACAAGAATTGTTAGAAGCAGAAAAAAAAAAAAGAAAAAGTCTAGGAAATTGAAGGTTGAAGGCATTGAACTTGAAAAGTAAATGAAGGTTCCTGTTTAGCAGTTACAAAGGTATCAAGTTTCTTTTCTTTTTTTTTTCTTTTTTTTTTTTTTTTTTTTTTTTTTTTTTTTTTTTTTTTTTTTTTTTTTTTTTTTTTTTTTTTTTTTTTTTTTTTTTTTTTTTTTTTTTTTTTTCTATTTTATTTTCTCTTCGCTTCTCTTCTCTTCTCTTCTCTTTCAACAACTAATTTCTTCTGAACGTTAGGTATATTAACTATATGCTCTATTATACACGATTTCTCAAATTACGTTTATGTTGAACCTCATTCTTTTTGATTAATTTCTTTCTTTCAGCTCTGGATAATGTTCTTGGGTCAATCAATTCATCTTTAGTATCCTTGACTTTATCATCAAGCTCAACCAACCATTGATCGTCCATTTCTTTATTTTTACCTTTATATCCCCATTTAGGAACCCATTCACCACTAGCTTCATCATATACCATCTTACCATCCTTAGGTTTGGCCTTGATTCCTTTCTTCATAGCAAATTTTTGCCATTTGGTAAGAGGTTTTTCCTTTGGAATTGATTTTTCCCTTGGTAATTGTGTAGTAGGTTCTGGTAATTGTATTAAAGTCATAGTAGAATCTTGTCCGGTAGATGATCCATGTGTGTCTGAAGTATTTTTCACTGGTAATGATAATACTTGATTTATTAATAATTGAACATTATCTCTGGTAACTGATGCTAAATATTGCTCTCTTTCGTTTTCATCATTTAACTTCTTATTGTCAAGAGGATTAGGATCAAATGTTGCTAAGTTCCCCAAGTCAAATGTATTTGGTATTGGTTTGTTCACCGTTACTGGTTTAAATTCTTTCTCTGACATTATTAGACTAAAGTGAGGTGAAATGTTTCTTTGAGATGAGATGATATTGAGATAATACAAGGAAAAAAAAAAAAAAAAATTTTAATAGTGTACTCACCGATCAACATTAATGGCTGCCTCTCAGACTTTTCCATATTGATAATGATACTAAAGCCATTACTGAAATAGTACCTCCCGCAATAATTAAATGTTTAGTGTTTTTATTGTTGTCAATTTCGACTTCATTCTCTAAACCAGGAGTTGCCAGACTAGGTACAGTAGCAGCGTCAACTAATTGAATGAATAATTCATTTAATGAAGTTGTCCAGTTGGAAGAAATATGCAATGGGGAACTAAGAGATAAGTCTCTGGTATAATTTTCTGGTTGGATATCAGAACGTTGTTGTTGCTTATCTAAATCAGCTTTAAGGGCAACAAAAACACAAGGAATTTCACCCAAAGTTTGACTATGTTTTTCTCTTAATTGAACTAAATATTCAAAGGAATTGGGATCTGAAGAATCATAAGTATAACAAATAACGTCACATTGATCAAGTCTGGCCTGGTTTTCTAAAATTGCGGGTTCCAATTCCCCAAGCTCTTCTAAGATTAAATAACATTGTTTACCACCTCTTAATTCTATATCCTTGGTACATATTCTCGGTTGAATTGTGGGGGAATAAATATCACTATAATTACCTCTTAAAAACAGTTCTAGCAATGAAGTTTTTCCTGATTTAGGGGCCCCTAGTATAAAACAATTAAATACATTTCTGTCATATACTGATTGTCTATAATACTTTCCATTTTTCCGCCTTCTTTTTCTAGGTCTAGTAACCCTTAATGCTTTACTAGAAACACCTTCATCAAAACCTAAATATGACAAATATTCCAATGTTGTTTTATAGTCAAGAAATGTAGTTAAATTCCATTGAGCCAACCAACCTTGTAATGTGACATACCCTTCTTCATTACACACCACCGATGATGGGAACTGACACTCGGTCCACAATTTAGGTATTCCTAAACTAGGATAAAATAAATTTGTCAATTCTTGCTGATTAAGTCCTCCATCATTATCTTTATCAAATTTCACAAAGAGATCAACAAAAAATCTATATCCAATAGGACTCAATTCGACACTTGATTCAGGGTGAACGTCTAGCTTTGGGAATAAAAATTTATCGCTTAATGACAATGAATTTGTATAGTGGAATGCTCTCAAAATACCCCAAATGGTTTCATGTCGACCTCTTTCAGCATACCTTTTGTTTAAAAGAATGAACCCATCTTCTGATAACCCTTTAATTTCACCATTCTCAGTCAAATCTGGATAAATACTTTTACTTATTACCTTTAAAATCTCTTCAAAATCTGATACAGTAGTATTTTTTTCAAAGGCTTTGATATGCAAATCAGAAAATTCTTTAAAATTCAAATATCCATCTTGATCTTTATCACATAAAAAGAACACTCTTTTAAGAGCACTAACAGCTGCCGGTTTTAAGTTTCCTTCTTTGGAATCAAACAATGGTGATATTGGATGAGTTATAGCTCGCTGACATAAATAGAATGCTTCCACAACATTATCATTATTCTTAGCACTACACCTTACACAGGCCTCAATTTCTTTAAACTCATTTAATAATGGAATAAATTCATCAGAATTTTGTGATTTTAAAGGTATTTCATTAGCTAAAATATCCGATTTATTAGCACACAAAACAATGGGTAGATTTACCCCTAATGATCGAAACATTGGCATCCAATGGAGTGATATTCTTTCATAAGTATAATGATCAGAATAAACTAACCATATCACATCACTTTGCTTTAATTCTTTATGCAATTTGACCATATCTGTAGAAGTTGTATCTACTATTACAGTTTTGTAAGGAATGTATTTCAGAACTTTTCTTTCAGGAATTCCTCTAGTTCCACTGGGTCTAGATTCCTTAACCAGAGTAGAGAAATTGGAGATTAAGTCTATCAAACTTTCAGAATAATCTTCTTGCGATATTGTAATTGGGGATAAAACATCCTGTATGTTCAGGACAAATTCACCTTTAACCAATGACACCAAAAGCGATGACTTTCCTACCGAATCATCTCCACAAACTACAACTCGTACACTTTCTTGGGACATAGATAATGATTTTAGTGTATATATATTTAAGCTGCGCGATCCAATAACCTGTTAGATTTGATTATTATTAATACTCATTGTCTACAGAAATAGCTTTTTCCTATAACAAAATGATAAGAGGCAGTATATTGAATTATAGGTATGCAGTCCGTAGTATAACACCAATGAGAAATGGTGGATTAAATTCTGGAGCTTTGGGCCTTAGGTTTGCCCGGTCATATTCGGATCAACCTCCGATGGATGCTTATGAACAAAAAATCTTTCAAATGCTTCAAGAATCATTTCAACCACAAAATTTAGAAGTAAGAGATGTATCGGGAGGATGTGGATCCATGTTTGCTATATTAGTAGAAAGTGATAAATTTAATGGAATTCCTATGATTAAACAGCACAGATTAGTAAATGATGCTTTGAAAGATGAAATTTCAAAATGGCATGGTCTTCAATTACGTACTAAATCCCATAGTTAATATTAGAAAGAAAGAACATAATTTTATCAAATCTAAGTATACTTTACTATAATACTACTACTGCTAATAAATTTAAACTATTTATTCTATAACTTCTTCCTTCTCTTCGATGATTTCTTCTTTAATTTCTTCAATAACTTCAGCTTGAACATCATTCTTTTCTGATGATTTATCATTATGCTTAGATTTGTAGACTCTCCATTCTTCTAATAATCTACGACGTAATAAGATGGCTTCTCTGGTAGCGGCATCAGCTTCCATAGCATCAGCTTCATCGAATTGAGCACTGTATTCCCGTAAGTTCTTTCTTACCTTCTTTCTATCAGCAGCATTCAATAATGAAGCAGGTCTTGGTCTCCAAAGGAATTCTTTGAATTGATCAATGGATTCATCTCTTAATAAATTACCGGTAAATTCAAATAATTTATATCCATTTTCAATACTATGAATCCAAGAAGATGACCAAGCAGCAACAAATCTACCTGATGGATCCCAAGATAATCCAGTCATTCCTGAATATCTTTCGGATTTCAATTGTTTAACATTGTTATTAGATTTATTCTTTTCATCTTCAAATGAAGTATCGAAAAATTCAATTTCCCCATTAGTTTTAGAAATGGTAGCAACAACAGCAAATCTACCCTTTGGTGACCAACATATAGTATTACAATGTTTATCATTAACTTCTTTGAAACATTTGTACTTGGAACTACTGACTTTACCTTTAGTCAGGGTTTCTGGTGCGTAGAATGAAATAGTATTTTTAGGAACAGAAGGATTATTATTACCATCATCTAATCTTGAAATGGTAATAAAACGTTCTGATCTTGGTTCCCAAGCAAAATTGACCACAACTTCCTTTAATTCTAACTTTTCAACAGGAATGTCTCTTTCAGTGGTTTTGAAAAATTCTAAATTGGAGAAAATTGTCTTACGTGATTTGGTGTGACGATCAACCTTAACACATAAGAATTTACTTTCATCATGCCAATGCATTTTACAATCACTAACTTGAAATAAGTTAATAGTTCTAATGACATTTGTTGAAGGGATTTGCATTAATGCCACTCTAGCAGTTTGATTAGTACTTTCAGGAGTCCAATAAGATAAGACATGTTCACCTTCTTCGACTTTAGAACCAGAAAGATGAACACCAGTTGGAGCCCATTCAAAATCAACAACTGAATCAATTTCCACCAATTTTTTATTCAATAATTGGAAAGAAGGAGTTTCATAAATAGCTAAAGCATTTGGACCTTGACGAGCACAATATTTATCATCAGATGACCATTTAACCAAAGGCCATGGCATTTCTTTTTGACCTTCCAAATGAGGAGGTAAAGCAAAAGATCTGGAAATTTCACCAGTTTTCAAATCCCAAATAACTAATTTATGACCAATATTTTCTTCACCAAAAGGGCAAATAGCTCTTTCAGCTGGATTATCAGGTAAAGAAATTGGTAAGGGAGATAAAGTGACCAAATAGTTTTCATTTGGAGAAAAATCAATTAAACGAACTTGATTATGAATAAATTTTTGCAAACTTTGGAATCCTGGACCACCCCAAGATTGAACCCCTTGAGGATGAATTGAAAACAAATAAGTCCCTTTTGGAGAAAATTTAGCGTACTTAGAAGTGAATCCCTTTCTTGGTTCAATGGCTGGTTCTGGATCATTTTTCTTTTTATTCCAATAAACTCCTACAGTTTCAGAAAAATGTAATAAAGTTTGATCTCTCCCTTGTTCATCTTGTAACCAATCTCTCAAATATCCAGTTTCCTTGAAAGGAGGAATTTCGGGGGCTTCAAATTCATTTGGAACATTACCTTCATAACCATACTTTTCAATATCAGCTAAACTGTTGACCAATAATCTGTGCTTTTTATCTAATTGCTTACCATTTAACTGTCTAATAGCTTTATTGGCCATATCACCAGTCTTATATTGGGCAAAAAGGTATCCTTTAGTAGAACCATCTTCAACTGGCATGGTGAAACCATCTTCTCCTTCAACTAATTCACCATAATTACTTAATAATTTCTTTAACACTTTAGTTAATACTGGTACTTTCTCTTGAGTGGTAACTGGAGCTCCATCAATTACAATATAACTGTCTAAACCAAAGTCTTCATTAACAGAATACTTGGCTTCAAGATCAGAGAAATCAACATCATCGAGTCTAATTTCTTTCTCGAGTTCACTAATATCTAACTCTGACATTATGTATGTTTAACCTATAATAGTGTACAACTTTTAATGTTATATATGAGATTTATTCGCGAGAGGTGAAAAATTTTTTTTAACCTATAAAATGGGATTTTTGTGTTACTTCAAATATTTTTATTTAGTAGAAGAAAATATTATTGACTGCGAAAGGCAAATTAAAATCAAGAGTTAAATTAATCATTTATTTCCGATAATTGATCCTTGAGTCTTGAATTTTCAAATTCCAATTCTTTTAAACGTTTAGTGGCTTCTTGATTCTCATACACACGACGTTCTCTTTCTTGTTTTAATCTATTAGTTAATTCATCAATTCTTAGTTTCGATAATGGAGACGCAGTAGAAGTATTATTGTTACTGGTAGTTTCATGTAAATCTTCAGTCAGAGGTTCTGACATGTTGTCATTAATGGCACTTAGTTGATCAATTCTTTTATGGAGTTTGGTAATATACTCATTTGTTTTATTGGAAGCGTCACTTTCATTTAGCAATAGTTTAACGTGATCATTAACTATTATATCCACAGCTCGAGTGAAATAATCAAAGATTGATTTATGAAATTCTTTTACATTGACATCAGTCAAATCAATAATAAAAGAATTATTATTGGTTGCAGAATTTTGAGATGTATTAGTGGAAACAGATTCATGACTGGAATTATTAGGAGCTACTTTTTTGGTCAAATAATCTATCTTTCTTGTAGGTTCTTTCAATGAGATATCATCAGCTATTTTATTGAATGATTTTAATAATTTTTGGAATTTGACTACATCAGTTTGTAGAATTTCTCCTGCTTGATATTCCAATATATTTAGTCTCTTAATAAGTGATGATTCACTATCTTCATTTCTAGACCCAGAATCATGAACAGTTAAACTAGTTATTTTATCTGTTAAATTTTGAATTGTAGTTTGTAAAGAAATTTTATCTTTAGTTAAAGAATCTACCTTATAACTTAACCTTATCTTTTCTGCTTTTAATATTCTTTGCTTTTCCACTGCCAAATTTAATTCCTGTTCCATTTTTTCCATAACCATTTTATCGGCTTTCATTGTTGAAGACTCATTCTGCTTACTATGTAGTTGATTAGTTAATGATGATACCGTATCTGAAGAATCTTGTTTTAATTTAATGTAATGAGAATTGAGCTCATTATATTCTTCTTGCAAACTATTAAAATCCTTATGCGATTGTAAAAGTTCTTCATTCAATTCGGTAAGATTTAAATTATTATCAGCAGAATTTTTTAAATTATTAACTTCGTTCCGTAAATGGTCAATCATTTGTTGATAATTTTCAAACTTTTCATTAATTGTAGAATTAATTGAAACCAATTTTTCATTTTCTTGTCTCAAGAATTCTAAGTCCTTCTTATCATTACCGGTTGCAGTCATTAATGAATCAAATTGTCTTGTTATTGAATTATATTTCGAATTTAATTGTTCCGATTGGTTGATTTCATAGTCCAAGTCCTGTTTTATTTTATCAGTTAAACCTCTTTGTTCATTATATTCAAATTTTATTTGTTCAACTGTCGCTATTAATGAATGAATTGTCTTTATATAATTATTCAATTCATCTTGTCTTTCTTTATCAGGAACTTTTGTAGATGTGGAGGATGTAAAACTGGTACGTCTAGAATCTAGTTTCTTGTTAAGTTCCATTTTTATGACTTGTAATTTTATCTCCAAGGAGCCATCAACACAATTTTCTAAACACTTTTTTAATGCTTGCTTTGAAATGGCCTCTGTATTGACATCATTAATTAGTATATACATAATGTCATTAATGAGTTCATTAAAATTGTAGAAAGATTTATTCAATTCACTAATGCTAACATCTTTTTCATGAATTTTATTTTGAAATTCTTCTAGACTCAAATATAAGTCTTCATTTAATTTATAAATCTCATCATAATTTTTAGCCAATTCCTTAAATTCAAGCTCCAATTTATTATAATCAGAGGCATTGGTCGATGAAGTCCCCTTTCCCGAAGGTGACAAGCCACTGAAACGGTTTTGGATTTGAGCTAATTCAGAAACATCTAAAACGTTATTATTATTTTTACTTTTTTCAATCAACGATTGTAGAAACAGTTTAAAAAACCTTATTTGGATCTTATATCCGGTCAATTGTTTATTCAAATCATTAACTTTATTGACCATATTAGCGTCTTGACTCGTATGATTGTTTAAATTGATATTAGGACCATCAAAGTTGAGTGTAGGTTTGGTAGTGGGTAAGTTATAAGGAACAAAAGATGATGAGGAACGTAGTTGTCTCCAAGGAGTACCTGAAATCGGTGAAACTCTCGACCTACTGCTATTACCATTAGAAAATCGGCTAACAGAAGGACTATTATTATCAAGGTCAATATCTTTATCGAATTGAGCTCTAGTTTCATTAAACTTTGAAGTATCGAATGTGGAATCATGAAATGATCTGGATGAAGCCTTGGTGAGTTTGATATCGGCTATAGATTTTTCTAGACTGGCAATACTTTTATCAATATGCAGAGTATCGGCAGCATCGATATGCGATGACGATGGATCATTAAGAGATCGATCAAATGATTGATCTAAAGAATTATCAATAGACCCATTATCAGAATAGCTGTGATTAAAGTCCTTCAACATTTCAGGATTGGATATAAAAGGACTTGATATCCTACTAGATAAAAATGTTTCGTATTGATCATCTTCATTATTTGTTTGATTATTGTTTACACGAGGTGAGGAAACGCTCATGTTATGTAAATAGTTTTGGTCATTCAAATTTATATCGGAGGGATGCCGAGTAGCACTTCCATCATCCAGGAATAATGACATTAATAAGGAAGGAACAACAGACTCTTAGGTCTTAATTGGAAGGAATACAGATAATAACAATGTGGTGTTTATATATATTACACGAAATGTTTCATAGTATCGCGCTACTATAAGGGAGAAAGAGAAAGACAAGAACCAGGAACAAAACGAACTAGAAACAAGAGAATACCATTTATATTGGTACTCTCCACACAATACACTAAAGAACAGAGACAGTTTCAAGGACTATATTAAAAGTATCTAATTTGCCATTTCAGTATCATCGTCATCATCATCATCATCATCGTCCTCCTCTTCTTGAGCATATTTTACGGCTTCTTGTAACAAATCATCAGGAACAAATTCATGCTTACCATCAGTTTCTTCTAAAGAACACCATGAAATTTCTAATTCATAATCTTTGTCTTTGTTATCTTCATGAGCTTGATGAATGATTTTAGCTGCTTCTTTAACCCCATCTCTAACTGACAACTCCTCGAAATTCAATTTTTCTAATTCTGATTTTGCTGTTTGTCTACCTTTACCAGTGGCAGCACCAGAATAACCCCAAAATACTCCACTAGGTTCAATCATGTATAAATGAGGACCTTCTGCATCAACTCCTCCGACTATTGATACAATACCAAAGGGTCTAACTGAATTATAACAAGTATAATTCTGAACATAAATACCCAACCTGTCCATTAAATGACCAACAGATACTGGTGTTTTATATATAGATTTGAATGATTTGGCTTCATCTCTACCTCTATTTACAAAATGACGCCCATCGGGTAATAATCCGGAGTAGGCCATACCAATATGTTTATCAACTGTCTGAATTCTTTTGTTCTTACCTGGTACCAATAATTTGGAATTTATAATTTTTTCAACGGCCAATACTATACCGTCTTTACACTTAAGTCCAATTGAAGTTCCTCCATTTTCTACAGCTTTCATGGCATATTCAACTTGGAAGTTTCTCCCATCAGGGGAGAACACACTGTTGGACAAATCATATCCTGTACCAATTGATGTCTAAACTATGTTAGTAAAAATCCACTAATTCCATGTAATATATCATTGTAAATATATTAATATAATACATTACAATTCTCTTTGTTTTTACTTACCATTGTGATTTATGAGTGAAATGTATTACAATACAATATGATATAGATTATATATATATCTTCAAAGGTTCAATCGCCACCGCTCACTGCGCGAACAAAATTAATCTTTTGTGTAATAACCATCAATGTTTAACTATGGCAGTTCAATTTAAATGGCCCTTTTGGGGAATAATTATTCCATGTTTGTTAATTGGAGGAATTGGCTATGGTTCTCATTACTTTGTGTTTTCTAGACATTTATCTAAACAATGTCAAATAGGGTTTGAGATGACACTTAGTATTTTATGGATGTCGTATATCATGGCTATATTTACTGATCCAGGAAAGGTACCAGAAAACTTTCAGCCTAGACCGGGGGAATGGAAAAGATGGTGTAAGAAATGTGCAAAATACAAGCCTGAAAGGACACACCACTGTAAACAATGTAATAGATGTGTTTTAAAGATGGATCATCATTGTCCTTGGACATATAGTTGTGTGGGACATGAGAATATGGGCCATTTTGTTCGATTTTTGTTTTGGATATTAGTAAATACTGGGTATGTTGCAATTGAATTAAGTAAAAGAGTAATTCAATATTATGAGGATCGAAATTTACCATCATATCTTATTGATAAGAAAGAAATGGCAGCAGTGATTGTCTTATTACCAGTTGATTTTTTTATATTCATATCCATTGTTATATTATATATGAGGTGTATGATCAATTGGGTATTTAAAGGTATGACTCAAATCGAAACTTGGGAATTGGAAAGGATTGATTCTCAATTTCATACTGAAAGAATGTGGTTGCAAATTAGAAAAAACTATTTCAAGCTTCATGGCAAACAAATGCCCCAACTTGTTTCTTGGAATAAGCATGCTAGGTTTTATGAGGTTGATGAAGAAGATCAGGGAGAAGAAGAAGAAGTTAACAATCATAGCGAAACCAGCAACAGTAACACCACATTCAATAATACCACCACCACCACCACCACCAACAACAACAACTATGATAACGACGATAACGACGATGACAGAAATGACAATGAAGAAATTGTTCCTAAACATTTCTCTAGTGATGATCTCATATTCCCCTATGATTTAGGAATCTTCCAAAATTGCTACCATACTTTTAATCATCCTTGGTGGTGGATAATCCCATTTGCAAAACCCCCTCAAAGAGGCTATTATTTTGACAAAAATGAATTTGCTGACGATGACCAATTAGGTTTACCTTGGCCTCCAGATGGTGGAAATTCTGAATTCCAACCTGACCCCGATATTGATCTAGATCAACTAACAGAAGTAGAATTAAGAGATTTAAGTTCTTTACGTAGACGTTTAGATCCTCGTACTAAATTGAAAAGATCAGAGTGGATGAATGACATGGGTGAAACTTTAGACGATTATGGCGTTGACCTAGAAGCTGAAGATACTGAACATGATGATTTGATAAGTAATCAGCATTAATTTGATTTTTTTTGCAACTCCGAAGAATATCCTGCATACCTCGCAAAGGGTTCCTTATTATGGGGTTTTGAAATTTATGAATAGTTTAACTTTTTTTTTTCTTTTTTTTTTTTTTTTTTTTTTTTTTTTTTTTGTTTGTAGAAATATAGTCATATAATGCAAATTAATGTCACTGCATAATTATATCCCGGACTTGAATGATTACTAAAAAAATACAATTGATACAAGTTAACGTGGGATTAGTGCATATATCGTAATCAGAATTTCCCCTTGTCACGTGCGATTGAATGATTTTTCAACGCCGATTCCCCATATTCTATATAAAGACAGACTAATTTCCCAGGATATTTTTTTCCAATATAATTAATTGAAAAATAATTTATAACATGTCTTCTTTACGTTTAGGATCTACTGCTCCAAATTTTGATGCTCAAACCTCCAATGGTGAAATTTCATTCCATGATTACATAGGTGATAGTTGGGCCGTGTTATTCTCTCATCCTGATGATTTCACCCCAGTTTGTACTACTGAATTAGGTGCTTTTGCTAAATTAGAACCAGAATTCACCAAAAGAAATGTTAAATTAATTGGGTTATCAGCCAATGGTACTGACTCCCATAAGGCCTGGATTAAAGATATTGATGAAGTCACTGGATCTAAATTAAGTTTCCCAATTGTTGCTGACCCAGAAAGAAAAGTTGCTAACTTATACGATATGATTGATCACCAAGATGCTACCAATGTTGACAATAAAGGGGTTCAAATGACTATAAGATCTGTGTTCATCATTGATCCAAAAAAGACCATCAGATTAATCATTTCTTACCCAGCTTCTGTTGGTAGAAACTCTGCTGAAGTTTTAAGAACTGTTGACGCTTTACAATTAGGTGACAAACACAGAGTTACCACCCCAATTAACTGGGTTCCTGGTGATGATGTTATTGTTCATCCTTCTGTTAGTAATGAAGAAGCCAAGACTTTATTCCCTGACTTCAGAATTATCAAACCTTACTTACGTTTAACTCCTTTAGACCCAAAGGAATCTAAATAGTTTAAATTTTGACATATAGGTAATACATAAAAAGTGACGGTAATTCATTGTATAAATTACTCATTGTATAAATAGTTACAATATTTTTCAACCTTAGGTACGATCAGTTTTTGCAATCACTGTTCGCGGAGTAGTAAAATCTCGTATAATCCTTTTATAGATTTGAAACAAGTCTACATTTATACGTTCTATATGTCAGTGACAAGAGTGATACTGTCTAACCTGAGTATTGTTCGACGGAGTAATAATATCTCTTTATTAACTCATCAAGCGTGTTATCCAATAGAAAAAAATGTCATTCCTATAGTGTTTCATGGTAGCAAAAATCTTAGTGCCACTCAACCGCAAGTTACTAATATAACAAGATATAGTTCTAAACAGGATAAATTTAATGGTTTAAAGTTTAGTTCTCAATATGATTACAAGGAAAAGCAGAATAAAAAGGCGAATTTGGGTAAATTAATTGAAGAATTAAAAATTTTATTACCAAATGTACTTCAAAAATCTTTACCTAAAGATATAATATCTAAAGAAATTCTGTTAAGAATATGTCCTACATACTTTGAAGAATTTAATGCATATTTACCAGCATTAAAGGGTCATGTTTCTTATTATACTACGTTGAAAACATTACAGGTAGTGTTGACTTCGGTTGTATTGAATCCTAATGTTAGATTACATTTACAAAACATTAAGGTATTAAATCCTAATGAATCTACTAGAGAATTTCAATGTGTTGATCCTAATTCGACTAAAATTTATATTAGGTGGACTACTTGTGGTGAAGGTTGTCATCATTTACACGAACAGGATTCTAATACAAATGATAACCCTGGGAAATATCAATCTACATCTGATGCTCGTTTAGGGTCTCATAGTTGGTTAGAAGTAGACACTTCAAAGTTTACTCAATTGGCTAATCATAAATCTGACGGGGGGAAATCTCTTCCTTCATTAGGTAAAACCATCACCCATTTGACTACTGGTTTGATTGGTTTAGTTAAAGAAAAAAATCGGTTAGAAAGAGTCATTAGCGGTATCTTTATTTTTGAACTTAATGATGATAATTCAGAGATTATTGTTCACACTTTGGAGAATATTGATATTATAGAAAAGTCAGATCCTCAAGAGTTAACTGGATTAAGAATTTGTTAAATTTTCTTTTTTTCTTTTTTTTTTTCTTTGTTTCTTTCTTTCTTTCTTTCTTTGTAAATAGTTTTTTATTATCATTGTATATAGACTTATATATCTAAATGATTCCAGGAATATGACTAAATTTTTCTTTATAACTCTCCCTGAGTCGAGTTTTTAAATCATTGAATTGTTCTTCAATAGATTCATTTTTCGGTTCTGGTTCCTTGAACAAACTACTTATATGATAAGATAAATATTCAAGTTTTTGTAATGGATGGAACTTTAAATTATATTTTTCATGAACCCAATGCCATAAATCTTGTGGATCAGTTTCTTTTAAAGCACCTCCATTATTTTCTGATAATACTTGAATCAAATTGGAATTGAGTGCTACTTGACTTTTCATTAAGGAATTTGTTTCACTAATACTTCTAAAGATCATTAATTGTATAATTAATATCATTACCAAAAATGAAAATATCAAATAACATTCAGAAACAATATTATTTCTAATCCATTCATTAGAAGAAAATGCTGTTGTCGATTTAGTTTCAGTTGTGGTAGAAGTAGCAATTTCTTCAGGAACATTAGCTTCTGGAGTCTTTTCAAGATCATCCATCGTGACTTGGTTTAATTGTTCATAGCTTGAAATAGTTACATTATCAATTTCCTCTTTAAGAGCTCTAACCATGTCATTACAGGCATCTGTTTGACCTGTCAATGTCAGCTTTTCAATTAGACTCTTAATCCATGATCTTCCTGTCCAGTCAATCAAAAAAGATACCTGCAAATTAGTTTGGTTCAGTTTAGCCCAGGTAATTCTATAAATGGTCTTCACTGTAAAAGAATTACCCAGAGGGACATCAGGGGTTTTAGTGGTGGAGGTGACAAATATATAATCACCAAAATTCAAATGGTTTATTACTTCATCAACATAACATGTGGTTGATTTAGGCCCAATTGAATACCCCAATGCTTTAGTGTAGGAATATTCACGATGTAAAAGCTTTGGATCATCATTTTTCGGATGAAATTTATCAAAACCCACAATATTTGTGGAATCATGACTTTCAAGGAATTTTGTCTGGAATTGACTATTGGAGCTCCCAAATAAAATTTCATAAACCACACCCAAAGGGGCATTGATTTGTTCATTACATAACTCAATTTCTCCATCTAACATCAGATCAGGAATGTTAGTGGGACCATGAACATCAGGTCCGATATTTACATAACCAGATTCAGGTTTAAATCTAACTATTTTCACCTTATTTTGTTCTGCTATAACATTTGGATCTACACTAGACCTGGTATTATTAGAATCCAATTTTTTGGGAAGGTTGTCATCAATATCATTATCATCAACATTATTATCATCAACTTCGTCATCATCATCATCGTCCTCGTCTTCTTCATCATCATCTTCATCTTCATCTTCATCTTCATCAGATAGTCCATTCTCAGGAAGATTATCATCATCAATAGACATTAAATAAGATTCTATTTTAGATGGTTCATTGGGCATTTTAGTATTTCTTTTATTTGTTTTTGGAGAAGATGGCAGATTTTCAAGTTTATTTTCATCATCAATAATCATTTCCTTACCAGTTGTACCTTCCCAAACGGTTTTCATAAAATCAAAAGTAGAATCTCTTGATATAAAACTGGCAAATGTGTGTTTACTATCTTTAGTTTCAACTAAAATAGCATTAGGGAAAATACCTGCCGTGGATCTTTTTTCAAATTTAATGATATCTTCTTGAGGAATAATTAAATTAGTAACCCAACCTAATAAGCTTGAATTAAAACAAACATAATTTTCACTAACATAAATCCGGCCTTGTAACAAGATTTCTCTACTCAATGCACAAGAAAAATCATCTAATAATCTATCAGTCAAATCCAATGATTTAAATAACTGATGGAAATCAGTATTTCTTTTCATGGTTGTATATCTATATTTGGTATCCTTGAATTTTTCATCAATGTATAATCTTGTATCAAATTTTTCCATTGATTGTAATTGAGGAGAATCCATAGGTTCAATTATATCACTGAAATTGCCTTCACTAGTAGTTCTTCTTGATCTTCGGTAGGATATAAATTTGGGATCATCAGAGTCTTTATTGATATCAGACTCCGTCACGGCTCTTTTATGATTATCGAGACTTATAGTAGCATTGGAATTACTTCTAATATTAGATAAATTAGAAGAACGTTTTGGTGGTGATTCAAGTAATGATTCAACCACATTGTTATTATCATTTAAATCGATATTCATCAACCCATTTCTTGAGCCACTTTCTTTTGACATTACAGAATTAGCATCTTCTTTAGTAGTTAAAGGATTTGCTGGCGATGATTTAGACAAAAATGGAGATTGTAAAGAAAGTGAATTCAAGGATTGTGGAGCTGAATTGGTACTAGGGAAAGGTTCTTTCCTATTAAAATCAATTGAGCCTGTATGAGAAGACTTTGAAGATGCTTGTGATAAAATACTGTTTCTACTATCCAAATTATCCTTTAATTTATGTATACTTTCCACCGATGAACTTACAGATCCTGCTTTAATTCCCAATCCAGAGTGGCCATCAGAACCATTTAAGCCATTTGGATCATTACTTTCTTGTTTCTGCTCTTCTCCATCTTTACTCCTCACATCATTATCATCATTGCTGTTATCTCGATTCTTCAAATGATCATTCAATGAGGCAACATTAGTTTGCTTAGTATTATTTAATGACTCTGTTGATGGAGGGAATGAATAAGACCATGCATCGTCTTCTTCATTCATGATTTTTGTTCACTTTCAAGGTTGCTACTATTGAAGTGTTTTGAGAATTTAAATATATCGACAAGCTGCGAATAATAGACCCTCAAAAAAGAGGATAAAACATAACTTTTTTTTTTTGTTTTATCTTTATCTTTTTATC
>JAJMEC010000003.1:432962-486418 GCA_030573955.1 Yamadazyma triangularis
CAACATCTTTGAATCCACCTTTTCTAGAAACTTTTTTACCTTTTTCTTCAGTAGAACCTTCACCGTGTAAGGACATTAAAGCACCTAAATCGAATTTTGGTTGTTTTAATAATTTAACTTTTCTAATATGAACATTTTGTAATGGGTAAATGGTTTGAGTGGATTTTTCAATTTCTCTACCAATAACTTCTGGAATTAACTTTTGAGTTAATTGAGCTAAGGTAACATTAGAAGCTTCTCTTTGCATAATTTCAATCATCTTCTTTCTGATTTCTCTTAATTTAGAGGATTGAGCGTAAGTGGTGGTTTTGACTTGGTTTGGTTGTCTTTTAGTGAAAGCAATAGCGAAAACTCTGATAACATATTCGTCAGCAGTCTTAACAGTAACGTTAGCTTCAACTAATGATTGCCATTTTCTAACTAATGATCTCAATTTATCAGAAGTGAAGTTCATACCGTGGAAGTTGGTTAATAAGTTTTTACCTTGAACGTCATCAACTCTCAATTTGATGTTTCTGTAAGAGTGATCTTCTGATCCTTGTAAGTCAGCTAATGACACTTCAACAACTCTACCCTTTAATCCATCAGCAGCAGATTTTAAACCAGTAGATTTGTTAATTAAAGTCTTACCGACGTTTCTGTTTTCGAAAGTGGATGGAGCTTTCAAGTCAAACCATTCTTTCTTTTGGAATGGGTCTACGACCTTCTTCTTTAATCCTTTCTTACCTTTCGATAATCTCTTATTTTTACCAACAGCCATATTGTCTAGATTTAGTAAAGGAATACAACACTGAAAATTTTTTTTTTTTCAAAATGATAGTGAGAATTGACAAGAAGGGACGAAAAGTCACGTGTCACACTTAAGAAAAAAATAGGGCTACATCACGTGCAAACATATAGGGCTTTACCAGACGGCAAGAAATTTTCACTACCCCAGATTATTGTTACTACTATCTACATTGCAGTTTTCACGTACGAGAACTTGTTTATTCAACAAACATAGTTCCTATGCTAACCATATATACATATACGAAAGACAATACCTTTTTTTCTCTCTTTTTTTTTTTCTCTTTTTTGATTCTTTTTTCTTTTCCGTATTTATCTTAATTCTATTTGCAGCATTTTACAACCACATCAATAAATATAACATGAATAAATTAAAAATAAGAATTGAAATATTCAAAGTCATTCAGAGTGACCAGTTTGAAAAATTTCCACATTAAATATTAAAACCGAACAAAAAAATTAGCTTATTGGTTTTCAGGACGTAATTTTCTAACTTCCTTACCGACTTTCCAGATTTCCATGTTTCTAATAGTTTCTAATTCTTCTTCTAATCTAGCACGGTATTCTGGGTGAGAGTTGAAATCTAAAGATCTTTGAGTTTCAGTACCGTTTTTAACAGATTCATATAAATCACTGAAAACTGGTTTCAAAGCATCTTTAAATCTTGGGTACCAGTCTAAGGCACCTCTTCTGGCGGTGGTAGAACAAGCATCATACATGTAGTCCATACCGTATTTACCAATTAATGGGTATAAGGATTGAGTGGCTTCTTCAACGGTTTCATTGAAAGCTTCAGATGGAGAGTGACCATTTTCTCTTAAAACTTCGTATTGAGCTAAGAACATACCATGGATACCACCCATTAAACAACCTCTTTCACCATATAAATCAGAGTTAACTTCTCTTTCAAAAGTGGTTTGGTAAATGTAACCAGAACCAATGGCAACAGCTAAAGCAATAGCTTTTTCATCAGCTTTACCAGAAATATCATTCCAGACAGCATAAGAAGAGTTAATACCTCTACCTTCTTTGAATAAAGTTCTGACAGTTCTACCTGAACCTTTTGGAGCAGCTAAGATAACATCAACATCAGATGGTGGTTCAACTTTGGTTAATTCTTTGAAAACAGGGGAGAAACCATGGGAGAAGTATAAAGTTTTACCTGGAGTGATTAAAGGTTTTAAATCTGGCCAAGTTTCGGATTGAGCAGCATCAGATAATAAGTTCATGATATAAGTACCCTTTTCAACGGCTTCGTAGACATCAAATAAGTTTTCACCTGGAACCCAACCATCTTCAATAGCGGTTTTCCAAGAAGAACCATTCTTTCTAACCCCAATGATAACATTTAATCCATTATCTCTCAAGTTTAAACCTTGACCATAACCTTGAGAACCGTAACCAATTAAGGCAAAAGTATCATTTTTGAAGTATTCTAATAATTTTTCTCTTGGCCAGTCATCTCTTTCATAAACAATTTCATCAGTACCACCAAAGTTGATAGTTTTAAGACCTCTAGTAGCAGTTAATGAAATAGTATTATTGTTAAGTTTTGGAATGTTAGTTCTAGCTAAGTTGCTTAATGATCTAGTTGAAACAGATCTGGAAGCTCTTGATAAGTTTCTAGCAGCACGGATTGAAGTTCTGAAAGACATCTTTGTTTAATTTAATTGAATTATTTTCTAAAAGCAAGTCAGAGTGAAAAATTCCAATTTATATTAAACCTTGTGAGTAATAGTCGTGCGAAACTCAACGAAGCTTTTTCTCCGGACAGGCCCGGTTACCGGAGTTTTTTTATCAGTTCTTTTACGGACAACCGGCACTGATTAGAAAATTCAGGTAATCAATGAAACTTGAGTAATATTTATATTCAATACCATAAAAAGAAACCCCCCTAAAACTAACTAACCTATGTAACCGCAGAAAATGCCTTAAAAAGCCAAAAAATCTTAAAAAAGGAAAAAGATAAAAAAAAAAAAAAAGAATTGAAAACACAGGACTAAACCGATCCTTACACCACCCAAATGTCAAATAATCATAAAAGGCAAAATAAAAAAGAAAAGAATGAAAACGTAAAATAGTTAAACCAGTAGGAAAAAGTCAACGAATGTTTATACATCATCGGGGATGATTCTAATCTCTAATCGTATGATCATATCGAAGCATTTCACATTAAGCTGATCCCAGTAACTCTAAACTGGCTGCAAAAAAAAAAAAAAAAAAGAAGACATTTCAAAAAAGGAAAGATAAAATAGCAGAGTCACCAATAAATAAGCTCATTAATAATCAAACCAATTTAAATTAGTGAAATCATCTACTAAGATTTCATTTTCAACAATTTGAATACTACTCTTTTCTTTTTGTGGTTTTAAAGAATAATTTAATTTTGGAACCAGTACATTAATTAAATCAATCTTTATATCATTATAATTTGAAACATCATCTTCTTCATCAATGGTTAAACCTGATCGATAATTTTGTCTTAAATCATTCATAAATTTATGAATATTTCTTTGTTTGATTTTAGCTAAGAAATTTTCTAAATTATCATCAATACCATTAATTTTGAAAAGACTATTAAAGATTTTAAATCCTTTCAAATTAAGATTTGGATAAATATCAAATAAAATCTCCTTTTGATTGAATAAAAGAAACTTTTTGAAATTACTATCATGAATCAAAGATTTACCATCGACAGTTTCAAATGGAGTTTTACCAAATAAAATTGTAATTAACGTCATTCCAAAAGACCAATAATCCACAAATTTAGCATCATAATATTTTAAATCGAGGTCTTTATTGTAATTATTTATAAAGACTTCTGGAGCCATGTATTTTTCTGTACCAACATTAAATTCTTGATTAATTCTATCGGTTGTAGCTAACCCCCAATCACATAATTTTACAACATTCTTCTCACTAAGAAGAATATTTTCTGGTTTTAAATCACGATGATATACTCCACGAGCATGAGCAAAAGTTATAGCATTATATAATTGATCAGCTATTTGATATAAACCAGAAGAATTAATTGATGGATTATTATTACCCTTTCTTAAAAAATCATGTAAATCACCATTCGAACAATATTCTAAAACCAAAAAAATAGAATTTCCATGTTTAAAATCAGTTATTAACTGACAAATGTTCTCATTACCAACCAAAAGCTTTAAAATTTTGATCTCATGATAAGCAAATGATTTATATTTGATAGGAATGGATTTAATTGAGACTTGTTGGTTGGTGATTAAATCTTTTGCAAGACTGACTTTACCATATGTTCCTTTTTGAAGGTATCTAATAATCTTATATCTATCCAACAATATTTCACAATTTTCACAATTTTCATAATTTTCACAATTTTCACAATTTCCATTCATATTATCTTAATACAACTAAATCAGTTCTGCACAAAAGATGATCTCAAATCACTAGTAATTGATGATAATTGGTAAACCAATTGAGTGGGTAATATGTTAACCCCCAATATAATTATTTTAATGATAAGGTTAAGGGTATATAAAAAAAAAAGTCAAGTCAAAAGGGATAATATTTATATGTCTCCTCCTTAGATAAAAATTACCCCCTATGATCTAAGTCGCACAATTAAAAAGGAGACAATAGACATTCCAAACGAAAACAGATGCGAATTGATCTACTGAAGTATAAAGAACCGAGTAGTGGAAATTGTAAATGAGGCATTTTAAAACAATTGTTTTAGACGTTATTATCAATTACATTGTGGGTTGAATTGAAGGTAGAACTTTTTGAAAGATCGCAATTATTTTTATTAAGAGGGTTTTAACATATACCATATACAAATCATATTAGAGATAAATTAAAGTAAAGTAAAATAAAATAAAATAAAATAAATTAATTATTTTAATAACTTCTCAATAGTAGAAGCCATACTTGAAGGTTTAGTAGTAGAACCGTATCTTTCAACAACACTACCTTTCTTATCAATTAAGAATTTTTCAAAGTTCCATTTAACTCTAGTTAAACCTAAAATACCAGACTTTTGTTTCTTCAAGTATTTATAAACAGAATCAGTTTTATCACCGTTAACATCAACTTTTTGCATAATTGGGAAAGAAACACCATAGTTTAAAGTACAGAAACTAGCAATTTCTTCTTGATTACCTGGTTCTTGATTTAAAAATTGATTACATGGGAATCCCAAAATCACTAATCCTTGATCCTTATATTTTTTATTTAACTCTTCCAATTCTTTGTATTGAGGAGTAAACCCACATTTTGAAGCAACATTAACAATTAAAACAACTTTACCTTCTAATTCCTTGAATGGATATGGTTCTCCCTTGGAATCTTTTGGTGCTAATTTATAAAATTCTGACATAATTAACTATTTTTAGTGATGACTATTTTTAAGTTTTCTTGCTTCGCAGCAAGGAAAATGCATGCTATTTATACTCGGTTTTAAGTCGTTAGAATCCTCGGTTAATATACTACTTCCGTTCACAAATTCCGAAAACCCCGAATGAGGGTATAACGAAGATAATTATTTGTAAGCAGAGGCCCAGAATCTTACCATATTGAATGTCTAGAAGCCGAGAAAAAACAAATCAAAATAAAATAAGAACAAAAAGAGATGGGTCATTCCTTCTAATCTAATCAGAAAGGTATTAATTGGTGCCGTATGTTATTATGGTCATTTCCTACCATCGATATAGGCTATATCAAAGATATTATTATTGTATATTTTAGACATCTAAACAGTAGTCAAAAGGAAAAAAAAAAAAAAAAAATTTAAAGCAAATACTAATAACTAGACCCATATAATTTACAAACAGTAATCACCAATTACTCCAATAGATGAAATTAAAAATGTCAAACCAAATAACCCTGAACCAATGACATATTTAGCCTTTAAATCAGTTAAATCATTGACAATATCTTTTTTGAATAAAGATAAATTGATTTCATAATCAATATCTGGTTTAGGAGATGCAGGAGCTGATTGAGAAGGACTTGGCGTATTAGAACTAGTGGAATCTTCATCAGAAACATGAATATAAGAATTATCAAGACCTTCATTACCACTTGGTTTCTTGTCTGCAGAAGAAGTATCATTATTGTTAACTTGAACTGAATGAGGTTCTTGGGCTTCAATCAATTTATTCTCAACATTAAGAGCTTTATAATAAGTGTAACCATAACTCAATAAACTACCAATCCCGGCATAAAGTAAATAAGGATGTTTTTCATTAACTGGACTATATTTATAACTTAACCAGAAACTTAAACTGGATAATCCCACTAAGATTCCATTAATTAATCTGGATCCATTGATTAAACAATTAATTTTGGATTTAACTCCACTATCAACACCTATATTCAGGCCTAATTCATTGATTAATTTAGGAATCTGTTGCAATGATTGATAACTCAACGATGATGTTAACAATCCAACAGAGCCTAATCCAATTATTTTGATAGCGGTAATACAAGTATGTGCCATAATTTAATAACAAACTCAATTGTATATTGAGGGCAAAAAAAAAATTAAAAGGGATGATAGATTAAATATTTTACCACGCGCACGCTGATGATTTGGGTATGCAGGAACCAGACCTTAAAAGTATATGCATTTATATATTTATATTTATATATAAATTGGGGAATTGTTTCTTTAATTCTAAAATAATACAAAATCTTCGTTAAGCATTCTTTCCTCTCGGGAATAATCAACTTTATTTTTTATGCACCAGGATTTAAGGTTCCCAAGTAGGAGTTTAAATTGATCAGGATGAGACAGAGCTCTAATTATTTTCATATGACATAAAGTAATTAAGATATCTTCTTTTCTAAAGCCAGTGGAGTTTGCGAGAGATTTTAATGATATTGAAGGTGAATTAGCGTAGTCCTGCATGATTAATTGGGCTAATCGACGAGACCAAAACGCTAAATAGCTTACTTTACCGAATGGTGATAGTGGGAATTCAGGACCACTATGATATTGACCAGGAATAGTTCGAGCGATTTCATACAGAAACTCTATTAGTAAAGACCCCAAGTGTCGTCTTTGATACGGGGGGAATACACATATACAGGCAAGATTGTTATCACCATCCCAGGATACGATTTCTTTTGAGAAGAATCCCATAGGTTTAAAGTTGGGTTCTTTATTAGTACCAGGAATAAAATCATTATCATCAAAACCATAAAGTATGAAAAAATCAAATTGATCAACATTATAATATACCGATTTATCATCCAAGAAAAGTTTACTGAATAAACATAGATTTTGACAAAATAATGAATGCTGAAACCCTCTTATTTGACGGATTAAATATGGGGTCTTGTCATCTCGATAAACCAATCTACCTAGTAGTGGTAAAGACGTGTTGAATTGACAAAGCATTCGATGACTCTCTATTACCATTCTATCAATAGTATATTTAAAGCAATATTCACACACGTAAAGAGTATCGATCCAAACATCATTATTATCTTTTTTAGTATTATCACCATTATGAACTTTACCACCGGTATTTAACTTTTGTGCCTTAGGTTTCCCATTATCAACCATTATTCCTAACTCTCTTTTAGGGCTATATAGATCAAAATATGCCGTATTCCCATACCAGGGATCGATAATATAATCTCCAAATATGACCTTACCTATATTAGCTTGATGCAGAACTCCATAAATTAGTTCATTATCTCCTCCCATATTTATCCCCCAAAAATGATGTATCACAAAATCGTCTTTTGTAACAAGAAACTTTCCTTCTCTTGTTCTCTCTATAGTCTACAACGGAACTATTATCAACGCGAAGATTTCATATATTACACGGTTATCAGATTTTTTTTTTTTTTTAATTCTTTTTAATTTTCAACACAAAAACAAAAAACACACCAAAATGCCACCTAAGGGATGGAGAAAGAATGCAGATGGAAACTATCCACAACCAAATAAAGACGCTGATTATGTTTCTATTGATGAAATATTATTTCCAAGATCAATAATTCAAAAGCTAGCAAAAGATATAATCAATGCTGAGGAATCGGATTCAGGACAAATGTTAATGGCTAAGGATTCTTTACTTGCACTTCAAAGATCAGCCACGGTATTTGTGTCACATATGATGTTTCATGCCAAGTCGATATCGAAGGAACAAGATAGAAAGACGGTGAATGCACAAGATATTATTAGTGCCCTTGAGAAATCAGAATATTCTGGGTTTATTCCTGAAGTCAAACATAAACTTACACTTTATGATAAGGAAGCTGAGGTAAGGAAGAAGAAAAAGGCTGAGAAGTCAACCGATGATAATTTAAATATGGAATCAGAACAAAAGAGATTGAAGACCGACTCAGAAGAACCCAAACCGGTTAATAACAATAAGTCAGATAATTCAGATGAAGAGGAAGAGGAATATGAGGAGGAAGATATAGCTGAACAAGATAAAAATAATACCCATGAAGCCGAAGAAAATAGTAATAATGACGATGACGACGATGACGAAGAAGAAGAACAACAACAACAACAACAAAATGAACAACTGAATAATCCTATTTCTGCATTAAGTAAGGAAGATGATGAATTACAAGGAAACGTAAGTGAACATGAAGATAATACAGAACCAAGAGACGATGATACAAATGATGCCGATAATGCAGATGAAGATTAAAAAGTACAACAATTTCATAAATATCATTATTTAATGCGAGTCATGCTAACTATGAAAACAACTACTAAATAGGGGGAAACCACAAGCGGTTCCTAGAATTAAATAGAACAATACTATAATCCCTAGTATTACCATAATGAAAAATTTAGACTTATTCAACCACATTTTATGTTTTATAAATTGAGCTCGTTTCTGAAATACTGATGAAGAATTAGTTAAACGATCAGTTTGATCGACCAAAAGGTTTATTTTATCCCCTCTTTTCATCAATTTTTGAATATTATCCAACATTAAAAGCCTGACTTCTTCTACTTCTTCATTAGCTAGAACCAAATTATTAGGATTAATAACCTCAGCACCACTATTCAATTCTTCATCACTATGACCACCATGACCATCATCATTTCTATTTATAGAGCCATAATTATAAATCCTTTGATTGGAATCATAATTCATTTCTTCAAATTTAATGATTTGATTCATATATAATTTGAATTCCCCTAATTTGGCTCTAGCCTTATCATTAGATAATTCACCAGTTCTTTCTACATCCTGTTTGAAATCAATGTATTTATCCATTATTTTTTTCAAAATAGACAATACCAAAGCCTTATTGATATTAACATGGGCTATACTAACAATGGTTATTAAATCACTACTACCATCAGGATTATTCAATACTTTCTTAATAAAATACAATGCTAATTCAATATTACTATTTGAAGTTATAGGGATTAATCCTATGAGTGTCTTGGATGCATTAATAAGTCCCAATTCCTGAGCTATTATTTCTGAACAATTCAATCCCTGGATACTATGAATTAATTGGAAGTTCTCTGAAGTATAAAGAGTAGTTGAATTCTTAGTCAATGTAGTATGGATCACTGTATTGTTAGTAAAGGACAATGTAGACATGTAGATATATATATATATAATGCAGCACATAATATAATACATAATGTAACATATTACACTAAATTACATCATATATAACTTCCCCACTTACAATGCTTATCTATATTTAATCGAGTCATGGTTCACTTTTCTTATAATTAACCGATTTTTCAAATCATTTAAGTGCCATCTCAGGTCGTGCGCAGGAGAAGTAAGTGATTACGAGAGAGAGAGAAAGAAGGAGGTCATGTGACGAGTTTTTCCTGTAAATCTTTCAATGTCATCTCATCGCTTTATCAATAAAACCCATTAACATCATCTAAATATGGGAAAATATAGAAAAAGATTTAATGAAAAGGCCAAATCGGGAATGCTTGCTAAGCAGGCAGCATTGAAGAAACTGAGAAATAAACAATTTTACAGACATCTCGATGATGGAACTAATCAAGAGCCAGAATCAACACCAGAACCAGTACATGATCCTAATGCTGAAGTACTTAAACCAATGACGGAACAAGAAAAGCAAGAAAGAAAACGTAAATTACAAGATCATTTGTACCTGATGAATGAAGGAGAATCTAAGTTATCCAAACAAAAAAGGAAAAGACTCGACAAATATATAGAACATCAATTGAAACGAGAAGAGAAGAAAGAATTACTTGAAAAATTATCAAATACCAAGATGGACACAGAAAATTTAGCATCATCAAAGACTTTAGGAAAGGGAAAATTAACTAGAAAAGATGAAATGATAGAAGCATTAGAATTGGAAAGACAAGGTCGTGCTGATGAACATACTAGAGAGGTGTTATATGAGAGTCGACAAGTTAAGGAATGGCCTGAAGATAATGAAGAGTTTGAGAGTTTTAGGGGTGGAGAAAAAGACTCTAAAGATGCTTTTACAGATGAGTTTGGAGGTGATTCAGAAGGTGACTCAGAGAGTGATTTTGAAAAAGATGAATCAAAAGAACCTTCCCAACTGACGTTTGTTGATAATAGACCAGCAAAGTTTGGTGGAAGTGGTCAAGGATTTGGGTTTGGAAACTTGAAGAAAGTAGAAAAGAAGACACCTAAAAGGAGTTATAATTGGAGAATACAATTGGAGAGAGAAAAAAGAGCAAAGAGTAAGAATGAGGATGAGCTTGATTTTATGTCTGAAGAGGAGGAGGAAGAAGATGATGATGAGGAGGAGGAAGAAGGAGAAGAAGAAGAAGAAGAAGAGGAAAATGAAAATGAAAATAATGAAGAAGAAGAAGAAGAAGAAGAAGATGAGGAAGAAGATGATGACGAGGGAGAAGAAGAAGAAGAAGAAGAAGACAGCGACGACGACGACGACGACGACGACAGCGACGATGAAGATATCCCTAGACTCATTGCTAATAAACCAAAAAGATCCCAAAAATCTCAAGAATTCATTAAATGGGCTGAAGACCAAGTTAAAAAAATTGAAGGACGAGAAGATTATGTTCTTCCAGAATTACCTCAACACTTAAAAGAAGCATACTCCAAACCTAGAATTAGAGAAGAGGATATAGACCATTCTAGTGATGAAGAAGGTTATATTCCTATCAATAAAGAAAGCCAAAGAAAAGCATTTGTTGTTGAAGTTAACCGTTCGGATGAAATACAAAATCTGAGAATCCAACTTCCTGTTTTTGCTGAAGAACATCGTATTATGGAAGCAATTTATCATCATGATTGTGTTATAATCTGTGGTGAAACTGGTTCAGGTAAAACTACTCAAGTACCACAATTTCTTTATGAAGCTGGATTTGGTAATTTAGGTAACGAGACATATCCAGGAATGATTGGTGTTACTCAACCCAGACGAGTGGCAGCCGTTTCCATGGCTAATAGAATCAAAAATGAATTAGGTGATCATGGTTATAGAGTTGGACATCAAATTCGGTTTGATTCCAATATTAAAAATGAAGGATCTGAAAATGGTACTGCATTAAAATTCATGACTGATGGGGTTCTTCTTAGAGAGATGATGTCAGATTTTCTTCTTACCAAGTACTCATCAGTGGTTATTGATGAAGCCCATGAAAGAAATGTAAATACTGATATTTTAATTGGAATGTTGAGTCGAGTATTAAGACTTAGAAGACAATATCATACCAAAGATCCTCAAACATATAAACCCCTTAAATTGATTGTTATGTCAGCTACATTAAGAGTAAGTGACTTTGCTGAAAACAAATCATTATTTAAAACACCACCACCAATATTGGAAGTTAAAGCTAGACAATATCCTGTTAGTGTTCATTTTAACAAACATACACCATTTGATTATTTAGATCAAGTGTTTAAAAAAGCATGTAAAATTCATCAAAGATTACCACCAGGAGGAATTCTTATATTTTTAACTGGTCAATCAGAAATTGCATCTACGGTGAAACGGTTAAGAAAAGAATTTCCATTTAAAACCAGTAATCAAGAAGATGATAATAATAATGATATTAATGTGATGACTAGTAGTAAGACATCGGGTATTGAAGCAGAAGAAGTTGATTTAGGAATTGATAAAGATTTTGATGAAATCGATGATTTTAATGATGAAGATGAAAATGAAGAAGAAGAAGAAGGATTTGAAGAGACTCTTGAATCTCATCAAACTCCTAATGATCCCTTACACGTATTACCTTTATATTCATTATTACCCACCGATAAACAAATGAAAGTTTTCGAACAACCACCTAAAGGTAGTCGTTTATGTGTTGTGGCTACCAATGTTGCAGAAACATCTTTAACTATTCCAGGAATTAGATATGTTATTGACAGTGGTAGATCTAAAGAAAGAAAATATAATAAAGATACAGATGTTCAATCATTTGAAGTTGATTGGATTTCAAAAGCATCGGCTGATCAAAGAGCTGGTAGAGCTGGAAGAACCGGACCTGGACATTGTTATAGAATATTTTCATCAGCAGTTTATGAAAATTATTTTAATCAATTTAGTATTCCAGAAATCTTAAGAATGCCAGTAGAAGCCACCGTATTATCTATGAAGAATATGGGAATAGATCAAATTATTAATTTCCCATTCCCAACCCCACCGGATAGAAAAGATCTAGTTAAAGCTGAAAATTCATTGAAAGTATTAGGAGCTTTAGATACAGAACATAAAAAGATCACGGAATTGGGTAAAACCATGTCCTATTTCCCATTAAGTCCTAGATTCTCCAAAATCCTTATTGTAGGGAATCAGAAACAATGTTTACCTTATGTGGTTGCCATAGTATCAGCACTTTCAGTAGGGGATCCATTTATTAGTGAAACCGAAGTCGGGTTTAATAATGAAGATGATAATGAACAAGAAGAAGGACCTTCAGATGAATTGGCTCAAGCTTTAGGTAAACTTCGAAAACTGAGAGCATTATTTTCTACACTCTCCAAGACCAGTGATGCATTACGAGTTTTATCAGCCGTTTGTGCTTATGATCATATCAGTGAACAAGATAGATCGCAGTTCTTGGGGGAAAACTTCCTTAGACCTAAGATCATGCAAGAGATTGTTCAATTACGGAAACAAATCACTAATATAGTTAAACAAAACACTAAACTGTCATCAATAGCTACGAGTTTAGAATCATCCAATATGAAATTGGATGTTCCTAATGGATCACAAGTGGCAGCCATAAAGCAAATGATTGCTTCAGGGTTCATTGATCAAGTAGCCATTAGAAGTGATTTGATTCCTAATAGTGATTATATTATCCCTAAGAATTCCAGAGTCATTAATATTCCTTATAATTCGTTGATGCCCACAACTGGTTTCAACAGTAAGAAAAAAATGTTTTCTGGTGACAGTGATGACGACGACGAAGAAGAAGTTGAAACTGATGGTAATGTCTATATCCATCCTCATTCAACATTATCTACGTTAGCTGATGTTCCTCCCGATTTCCTCATTTATCAAACACTCAATTTAAGTACCAACAAGAAAAAGGGCAAACAACAGAAAATAAGAATGCGGCCATTAGTAGACATTTCTGGTAAACAATTGAGTAATATCGCTAAAAGAACTCCATTGCTCACTTATTCCAAACCTTTAGGTAACAAATATGCGCCTAAAACCATCTCCTCTACTAAGCGAGAATGTTATGTCATTCCCCGGTTTGGTGCATCTATAGGCTCTGGTGGTGTAGGCTGGGACCTTCCTGTGGTTAGAGTCATTCAAGAAAAACGTGGTGGTCAATGGGTGACATTGGAGTGAGGTGTGTGTATAGATATAGATAGAAATGGATAGAAATAGTTAGTAACAGTTAGATAGTTTCTGTATATAAACATCGCATCAATTCCTAACTTGTGTGTTTTCTCAGTGTTTTCTCAGTGTTTTCTCAGTGTTTTCTCAGTGTTTTCTCAGAGTCTTCTCAGGTTTTCTCAGTGTTTTGAAAAACTTTTGTTTTGAATCACCAAATAATGCTGTCTATTGAGAGAAAACGAGTTCGAATAGACGACAATGTTGAACAAATGGGTGATTTGGGGACATTAAGAGGTGATGCCAGAAGATCGGGGTCAAAAAAGGACACGAAAACCAGAAATAATAAGAGTAGAACCTCGTCATATACCAAGAGTCAACAACCATTGATACCTTCGCATATTCTCGATGAACCGTTCCAAAGAATGTTTGTTATATCAGTATTTGTGTTGATCCAGAGCTGGAAACTATACGACATATTGGCGATGAATGTGGCGGCAGGAGATCAAAGTTCCATTGGGGTTATGGAACGGTTTACCTTCCTTTTAAAGTATTGTATTATAGATGGATTATTTCTTTGGTTCATCCCCATTTTAAACATTTCCTATTTTATATTCTCACCATTATTTACGTTGACATTGACAATTGTATTTAATATTATAAATGTTTTACTTGTGAGCAAATTTAATATGTCAATGATCATCACCATTGTTTCTCCAGTCTGGCAATGGATCTACAGATCTAAAGAATTGACTGTAGGTGGTGATAGTATTAGCTCCAGAGCCATTGATATGGAATCGCATTTAAAGGGTTCTTATACCCTTCATTATTTACCCGACTCGTTGGTTAAATTTAATGCCTTTGACTTCCACGATTTATGTCTTGATTCCCACATGGCCAAATCCCAACACTTGCAAATCCCCGTTGAATTCAATACCACCACCGATATTGGATATCTCGAATTAAAATACACATCTCCATTCAACCAGATTTCTTATTTACAGTACACGGGGTCAGAATTGAAACGGTTGATGAAACGTGATTATAGTCATTTAAAACAGCATAAGGGGTACGTATCCAATGATTACCGGGTATTTTACTTGGAAATCCCCGTTCGGGAACCCGGTTCCTATAGCTTAAATAAAGTCAGAGACATTTCCGGTTCCGGTATAAGATATATTCTGAAATCATTTGCATTTACATATTGTCCTAGTGCATTATTTTCTGGGGTTACAGGTCGATCACCAAATTACTTATGTATTGGAGATGATATCGACACCACGGTCAATGATTATAATGATCTGACATATGATATCAATTTCCCATTATTAAGTTTATCAGGAGTTCCTCCATTGGAAGTGAAAATTCTCACCAAGTTTAATGGTAAGAGTCATCGATTAATTCAATCAAAGATCGATTTGGATATTAGTCAAAATGAATTGGCGTTGAAGAATTTCACGGAATATAAAACTTTTGATATTAATAGAAATGTTCTTGAACAAGAGATTTTGAAATCTCCAAGTTTATTGCATATGTCAAAGTCAGGAACCATGGATTTTCAACTCTTGGAAGTCATTGATTCTCATGGGAACTCAAAGAAATATAATCCTTCATCGGATTCTCAGGATGTAAGGTTTTCTTTGTCCATGTTAACTAAACCTCAAGTTCAATTCATTGATCCTGCTCCTTCTCAAGGATTATTAGTTAATGGGACTAAAGCTTTGACTTTCAAGAGAAGTCAAAGTATTTCAGAACAATTCCCAATCAATGCTGAATTTGAATACATCAATACCAATGATCAATTATTATCATTTAATTTCAGTAAAACCTTTAATACCATGGATGAATTAGAAGCTGGAATCACTGTAGATCGCCCTGGAGTATACAAATTGTTGAAAATGAAGGGTAATCATTGTCCTTGTTCTATAGATAGACAAAACCAAGTCACAGTAAAGACAATCGACCCCCCTACTGTGGACATAGATCCTCATCCATTACTAGAAAAATGTGTGGGTATGACGGGTTATAAGTTCAAATTTAAGTTACTGGGGAAAGCTCCTTTCCTTATAGACTATAGTGTTTATCATAATGGAACCAATGGGAAATTGTCACCTATAATGGATCGTAATGGAAGGTCTTCAAGAACCATCAGAACCGATGATTATGATCACCAATTCAATTATAAGCCACCAGGAGAAGGTGCTTATGTGATAATATTCAAATCATTACGAGATGCTAATTACAGAAACGTTCCTATTAATATTGATCAATCGGTTCATACCTATCTGACGTATTTCAAACAGAGATCTAAAGTATCTTTCATGGGGCCTAATCTGAACCAAGCTAAAAGACTTATTCATACATGTAAAGGAGAATCCACTTCAGTTCCCATTTACTTTTCTGGTAACTTTCCATTTACTTTTGATTATGAAATTGTCAATAGTAAAACCAATGTTCCCGTTATCCATAAAGAAGGGGTTCATGTAACTGAACCTGTTTTCAATGCTGAATCACCAAAGTTTGTTGAAGGTGGTCGTTATAAAGTATTAATCACCAACATCAATGATGGTATAGGTTGTTCTGCTGACCAAAATCATGATGAATCAGTTGAAATATTATCTAGACAAGATATTCCACAAGTATCATTTGATTTCAAATCTAATGTGGAACATTATAAAGTCGTTGAAGGAGATACAATTGAAGTGCCTTTGAAAGTCGAATCTTCACTTGGAAGAACATCTAAAGATTCTATAGAGTATCAATTCCAAAATCATGATGGTACAGGATACGGTAAAAATGTTGTTGGAGGAACTAATAAACTTCGTCTTTCTAAAAGTGGAATTTATAAATTATCAAGTTTTTCCAATTCTGGATGTCCTGGGGTTATATCATCCGAGAAACAGGTTCATATTTCTTATTATGAAAGACCTAGTGTTAAAGCCCAAGTGGATCCTTCATTGAAACATGCTGTATCCACAGATAATGATATGCTTTTAACTCCAGCATGTCAGGTTGTTCCTCGAACAGTTACTTTAGACCTTTTTGGAGCTGGACCTTATGTTATTGACTATGAAATTAAGTTCCCTAGTGGTAAGATTGAAGCTCGATCTATGACCGCTGATAAGGATTCCTTAACTATTTCATTACCTAATGGGCAAAGTGGGATTTATGTTAACAAATTTAAAGGTATTTATGATACTCGCTATACTAAAGCCAAAGTTTCCAAGTTGAGTGATTTTTCCAAGAAATCTGATATTTTACCAACGATTTCTTATGAGGTTTATGAATCCCCATCTATAGAATTTACAGGAACTTCTTCAGTTCAATTCTGTGAAGCTTCAATTGGTTATGATATACTTCAATCCAATCAAATCCCTATTGAAGTCAGTGGGAAATCTCCATTCAAATTGAATATTTCAGTACTTCTGGAATCATCATCGAAACCCAAGAAATTCATGATTGATAATGTTGACGGGTCTTACTTAAACTTGGCTAATGCTGTAGACACTCAAGGTAAACCTATTTGGAATGATTTGCAAAAAGGGGATTACCTTATCATGGCTGATAGCATTATAGATAGTAATGGTTGTTCTAAGAATGATTTTAGTGACATGAACAGTTTTATGTTGCTGGTTACACCTGCTCCTAGTATTAACAAAATGCCATCATCAAAAGGTCATTATTGTGTAGGTGATCATGTGGGTTATGACTTGAATGGTGTACCACCTTACACCATGTACTATGAGTTCAATGGTCAACAACATAAAGCCAAGACGAAGAATCAATTCCGCAGATTAGCTGCAAGATCAGGGGCAATTACAGTGTCAGGGATTGAAGATTCTTCAGCCAATAGTTGTTTTGTTGGATTCACAGATTCTCCTTTGAAACAAAAAGAATTAACCATTACTATTAATGAATTACCTTCTGTAGAGATTAATCAAGGAGGAGCTATAGTTGAAGATATTCATGAAGGAGAACAAACAGAAATGAAGTTTTCCTTTACTGGTACTCCACCATTTAGTGTGACATACGTTAGAATGCTTGATCCATCAAGTAAAGCAAAGCGTTCAAGTAAATCCAAGTTCCATCAAGGTAGAGATAAGATTATAGAAACAAGAACGGTGTCTGATATTTGGGATAATGAACATAGTGTAATGGTTGGGTTAGAAGGAACTTATGAAGCCATTGAGATAAAGGATGCCTATTGTGTTGCTAGAAGAGAGATCTAAGTGTATTATAGAAACTAGAATATGTATGTATATGTAATATATATATATATGTATGTATGTATGGATAATGTATTTCCACTTCAAAAGAGAAGTTTGGCATCATTAACACAGGATGCTTGTTGATGAGTCACAACTTCAAACTCCGTCAGCAGCCAATCACCGGTGTCAATGTTAAACGTAGGTGATGTAAACCACAGCTTTTGTACACTAATATGAATATCTCGCTTCTGAAGCATATAAGTTTCACTAGCAATGGTTAATAATATCCCTACAGCTCCACCAGGGTCAACCGAACAAGACTTGGTAGCAGAATAAATTCTACCTTTCAAGAACCCAGTTTCAGTGGTCGTAGAAAAAGGAGTTGAAGATAATCCTCTAATGAATTTAAAATAACGATCATCTTCGACTGTTATGGAGCTACTAATGGAGTTCTTCGTACTGGAATATTCGTTATTTAACACTGCTCCTATTACTGATTTAACCTCTTTAGTGTAGGTAACAAAATTATTGGCATCATATTCATAAAAATAATAACTGGATTCAAGCTTATCCTTATTAGTATCAATGGGATCATAATGAACGGCTTCTTTAAATGACTCTCCCGGTAAAATAACAGTTTTAGTCAGTTTAATATAGGCTGTACCAACGGCCAATAACTTCTCAGCAACCAAATCTTCAAAATTTGAAACTTGATAGGTGTTTTTCACTTTGTTAATCCAATTGGCAAGGATTTCAGTATCTTCAGAAGCCAGACTTCTTCTAATAGTGAAACTTGATGCATAGATAAAGAATAGAAAAAGAACCACTACTTTCATAGTACAATAAATAATAATAATAATAATATAATAATAATATAATAATAATATAATAATAATTTCCCCTAAAAACTTCTCATTATATATCCAGTTTTCTAATATGTTATTATTATTATTATATTATTATTATTATCATTATTTTTGCAGCTTCTAATTATCATTGCCGTTTTTGGAATTATTACTATGCTCATCGCGTGATATCAATCCTTCAATCAATTTAGACGTATTGGACAACGCCGATTTCTCTTTGATTTCCAGGACAAATTTCTTCATATCTTTGGCGGTATTAGGATTGACTTCATTTTGTAAATACATCTGATGGATTTTTTGGGCCATTTTTAGGTCATTGTAGGTAACTTTATTCCCAACGTCATGAGTAGTTAGTTCAATGTTGACTTTATTATAAGTAGTGTTGATTGTAGGATGATGCTTAGTTTCATGAGCATATTTAGCCACTTCATTAAGAAAAGTCCATGTTCGAGGAAAGTTTTTAAATTTATAATCTGCTGTTAATTTTGAGTCACAATCATCATCATTATCTTTACCGTTGGAGGTTTGTAAATTCCACAGCTGACGGATCCGATTTAAATGAAGTAATTCTTTTTTTAAAGTATCAACAGAGATTGACGTGACTTTTGTTGTTTTAGTCATAGTTTCTGGTGTTTACTCTAATAAAAAAAAAAAAAGCACAAACAACAAGTATACAACCAACAAATATACAACCAACAAATACCAATAAATACACCAATGAAATCACTACTCCACGAAACGCGCATAATTAAATAGTTGAATAGTTTCTCATCACAGGCATTAACGGTAACGACATGTGGTAATGGTTTCGGAGTTGTACATATTGCATTCACCAGAACTAGAAAATGAGTTTCTGAAGAGTGAAATATTACTTAATCGAATCTTTTATGAAGATATTCCGTTGAACGGTCGAGTTGTTGATACGTTTGACTCACTTTACAAGAAACAGAAATCAGAAGAAAGAACGCCCTTTATATATTATAAAGGAATAAACTATATATATTTGAAAGAAAGCCATGATTTAATAATGCTTCTCGTGACAAGAAAGAATATAGATGCTATGCTGATGGTGTTATTTCTCCATAACTTTACTAGTGTTCTCAAACATTATTTATGTGTTCCCAAATCTAATGGTGGTGATAAAGACAATAATAATGAAACCCTTCCCTTTGATAAAGATATAATAGTGGACAATGTGTGTTTTATCTATGAACTATTGGATGAATGTTTGGATTTGGGAGTTGTACAGTCAACTGACTATAATATCCTCAAAGAATATATTAAAATATTACCTAATACTCCAGTATCTTGGAAACATGATTATAAGGAAAAATATTTGACAGATTCCGATTCTGATTTAGATCATGAATCTGATGGGAAGGATGGAAATAAAAAGGTAAAACAAAAACGAAAGGACAATCAGAAAAAAGCAAAGCATACTATCGATAATACTAAATCAACTCATAATCAATCAGTAAAAGAAGATGTGGTAACAGAAGAAGCCAATTATGTAAATAGTTCTATTTTAAGATCAGCTAATCTGTCTATAAGTTGGAGACCTAAGGGAATTTTCTATGCAAAAAATGAAATTTTTATTGATATTATTGAAGATTGTGATTTTCACTATGATTTACAAGATCAAGTAATTTTAAAAAATGAAATCTTGGGTCATTGTTTGGTGAAATCTTATTTGTCGGGGATGCCACTATGTAATTTAGGGTTTAATGAGACTAATATGTCTGCCATAAAAGCTGATGATGAAGTTTTTACCTCTGATAATGGAAGAGAAGATAACCAATTGAGGGAAAGTTCATTAGGCATAGAAACTTTTGAGGATGAGGATGAGGATGAGGAGAAGGAGAAGGAAGAGGAGAAAGAAAAAGAAGAAAAAGAAGAAGATGTACAGGGACAAGACGAACAAAACCAAAAAAATCAAATCAGACATATAAATCGTAATAGAAGACGGGTTCCATTTCGTAACATTCAATTCCATCAATGTGTTGAATTGGACGTGATATACCGACAAGGAATTATGAAATTTATTCCTCCTGATGACAAATTTGTATTAATGACTTATCAAGTAGAACAACAAAGACAAGCACAAAAACTTCCATTAATAATGATAAAACCTAGTTATAAAATCATGAAGAATCCCGATAGACTCCAAATTTTATGTGTTTTAACCACCAATTTTAAAAAACGTTTACATGCTAAAGACTTAAGTATTAGATTCCCCATAAACCCTCATTTATTTAACATTGAGTATAACCTTGTTGATAGTTTAAAGTATAAATCAGAATTGGGGGATGTGAATTTTAAAGTAGATACTTCAGAATTAGTATGGTTTATAAATGACGTTGCAGGGAAACGACCTTCAGTTAAAATGATGGCAGAAATCTACTTAAATAATTCCGTATCTACTATTACCCGAGATAAAATTCAAGCTACTTTAAAGAATAATCTCAAGTTCCCAAAAAATGACATTGCTCACGATGAAATTAATGAAGCTAAACAAGAGTTAGATAGTTACTATGGAGCTCGTCGAGGTCTATCATCTCTGGTAACAGAAATCCAATCTAACTTGTCAAAAATTCATTCCTTTAATCATATCAGAGTTGGATTCGAAATATCCATGTTATCCTATTCAGGGTTAAAATTGAATTATCTCAAAGTCGAAGAAAATGCTTTAAACTATAACTGCTTCCCCTGGATCAGATACGCAACCACATCTAATAATGCTGATACCTCTTCACTGCAAGATCATATCCAACATGGAAATCATACCAATAACAGACTGAACTGTTGGTACATGTTTAAGTTGGGAATTGATTCCTTTGTTCTTTGACAATGAAGGACAAAAAAGTAAAACATATATAAACCAATTAGCATATATCTCTTATAAATAAATAAAGCCCGCGGATAAGTATAAGGTACAACTATAGCCATGATTCTCGCGCCTTTTTACTTGAAACGGTATTGATAACCATAGGATTACTGGATTTGGACGGGCATTCAAAATGTCGCATCTTTTCTTATCTATAATTGGCAAAGGATTGATTACAATTGAAACTTCATCACTGGACGGCTCTGAAGGTTTGGAAAAGAAAGAACTAACTAACATTACTTAGTACAGCTTTGAAATATTACTGCTCATATGAAACTGACATTAATTTGGAATAGTAATAAGAAGATATGCCCCCAATAACAGAAGCTAAACGTGATGTTATCGATAAATCTATTGATAAACCCAAGGTGACAAAATCTAGAACCGGATGTTTAACGTGTAAACGGAAACGACTTAAATGTGATGAAACTAAGCCTGCATGTTTGAAGTGTGTGAAGAAGAATATTGTTTGTGGAGGATACGCCACGAGATTCAAATGGAGATCGTTTAATGATAATAATGATGAAAAAGATGAGGCGTTTAAATTTGCCAACGAATCGGGT
Organism: Yamadazyma triangularis; assembly: GCA_030573955.1. Lineage (NCBI taxonomy): Eukaryota > Fungi > Ascomycota > Pichiomycetes > Serinales > Debaryomycetaceae > Yamadazyma > Yamadazyma triangularis. Next base: position 455,026 of record JAJMEC010000003.1, read on the forward strand.
GATCAAAGAAGTGATAGAACTCCGAAAAGTGATGTTAATGACCATTATGTATTTGGATCCGATAAACTGGATTCAGTATCAGATCGGCGTCAATCAGTACCAGAAGATGTAACCTCCTCAGCAAGGTCTCCTGATGGAATTAAGAGATATTTAGAACTTGCTTCTTTATCGTTAACGGGGAAAACAGTTCGAGATATTAAAAAGGAAAATGATCTTATAGATGAAGGTATTAATCCTCTGACTTATTTAAAAGAGACAAAAAATGAATCGACATCAAAAAATAATGCTAGACTTTTCGCTAATTTGGGAGATTCTTCATTAGATTTAGAGCATCCAGCGGCTAAGAAACTCAAGAGAAGTAAAAGTCATTCTGGTGATAGTCTGTCACCAGCAACAACAACATCATCATCATTATCTAAATCTCGACCTCATTCTTTGAATCGGTCTCATAGTACCAGTAACCATATGATTCCAAATGAAGTCTTAGAATTAAGATCAAATAATTCTAGATTTGGAGGTGCTTTATCATTAAATTCCTTAGCGGAAGCCGCTGTGGATGAAATTAATACCAGATCCCCAGACCCTCCCATTTCCTCGAGGTCAAGTGTTTCCCATAAACCTCATTTATCTTCTGATATCAATCCATCACCTCTGAGTTCAGGTTTCTTATCACCAGCTAGTTCAATTAAACATGGCAAGTTACCAACAAAACTAAATAAATCAGCATCTGCCCCATCTCCAAAAGACCATCAATTAAGTTATCATAATTCTCCCTCATCATTGAATTTAAGTCCTTCATTAGCAGCATTAATCAATAATGCTTATAACTATGAGGATGAATTTAAAAACACAAATTTAGATGAAAGTATAAAATTGGATATTCCTTTAAGTCCTCTTAATTTACAACATAATTCCTTTTATGACTTCCTAAATAATGATAATCATCTGATCCCCAGTCCAGGTACCGGTGCATTTAGTACTACTCCTGGGATCGATCCTATGAATATAATGCCTGATGGCCCTGAAGATAGTCCTAAATTATTAACTCATCATAATAATTCTAATGGGAGTATGACTGTTGCTAATAAAGAAAATCCAAACAACAATAATGATTCCAAAAGATTTAAATCTTTAACTGCTTTTAGTCCCACAAATGATGTTTCATCACCTATAACCTTTAATATTAGACCTAATCCAGCTAATTCTCAAGCCAATAATTCACTTAATAAAACCGCTGAACATGATCAAATCCTTGGATTATATAATCTATACACGGCTGAAATCTTGTCAATCAAAAATGGATCTAATGAAAATCCTTGGAGAATGTATATTTTACCCTTGGCTAATGATTATTCTTGCCTTTTCAATTCAATTGCATCCATAACTTTATTTCATCTTTCAGGTAATAAATCGGTGGCTTCTAATAAAGACCATTTACGAGCTAAGGGTTATATGTACATGAAGAGATGTATCTTGGAATTAGCCAGTGGATTATCGGCTTTAAATGGTCCAGCAACAGGTGAATCATCTAAAAACCCTACTCAGCAGCAATTACCCGCTGATTTGGCTATAGTCATTTGTTTAAATTTGGCCATTAGTGAGACTTGGGATAAACATATATCCAGTGGGATAGCACATTTAAAAGGAGCTAAAACTATGATTCAAAATGTATTATCACTTTTAAGAGAGACTCAAGAATTTTTATCTTCCAACAGAAGAATGTTATTACAAAATAAAGCTTCCAATATGGATGAATACAAAGAAGGTGTCAGCCAAAAAAAGAAACAACTCAAGGAAAAGATGGTTTTAGTGGAAGACTCAGAATGGGATATAATTTGTTTTGATGATAAAGATATTGTGGATGGGAAAATAAATCTTGATGATCGAGAAAGATCACTTACCATTCCTAAGTCCACCCAATTTTTCTTTAATATCTGGATATACTTTGAAGTGCTTGCTCAAATGACTACTGAGAGTGATGAAAAAGGTATAGATTTGGTGGCTTCTATTACTACCATATTACATGAATCTAAGAACAAACAAGATAATTCTTCCCCTAGTAGTGTTTCCAGTGGTGGTAATGGTATAATGCCTCTGTCAAGTCGAAAAGATGATGGAAATGTATCACCAAGTTTAAGTGTAGATGGTAATGAACCGGGGAATTTAAATAATGATATTTTTGGAATCCCATCGTCTAAAAGTCAAGGAGAAAATAGTATTTTTGATAATTTTGATAAACTTTCATTTAATCATGATCAAGTAGATCCTATCTTGGGATGTGCTCAATCATTATTTCTGATTATGGGGAAAGTTGCTAGTCTAATATCTAAAATTAGAAAGAGTCGGAAAAATGAAAAACAACAATTATCAGGAAGAAATACATTGTCAATAATAACTACAGCCACTCATTTAAGACAACAATTAATTAATTGGAAACCAACAATCTCAGCAGCTATGATTGAACAAGCCAATTCTGGAGGTCTTAGTAATACTTCAACTTCAGATTTATCATCATGTATTGCTACAGCAGAAGCTTATCGATACTCAACATTATTATATTTGCATCAGGCCGTACCCGAAATCCCATCATTATCATCACACCAATTAGCAGAAAAAATCTTCATTCTATTAGCTTCAATCCCCACAGATTCTCCCACGTATACGGTTCATATTTTCCCCTTATTAGTTAGTTCATGTGAAGCTGAACCTGAAGAAGAACGAGAATGGTGTCAAACTAGATGGAAATTATTAGCTAATAGATTATGGATTGGTAATGTTGATAGTGCCTACAAAGTAGTAAAAGAAGTTTGGAAACGGAAAAATGAATATGTAAGAATGAAAAACACCAATCAATTAGACGATGAGGATAATCACTTTTCTCATGGGAAAGATAGTGAAAAGTTTAGGAATATATCGACACAAATCAGTGGATTAATGGCAGCTGTTAATAATGATGGTGGTTCGGACTTCCCAGTAGACGATATCACAGGTGGTATCGATAGTAAATTACACTGGAGTTCAGTAATGAAAGAGTGGGGTTGGGAAGTCCTTTTGGGGTAATTTTTGTATTGTATATGTTATAGAGAATTGTTTAACAGAAATGAATATTTAACTATGATTTCTTATCTAGGTCGTGCGCGCGGGACCAAGGGTTGCAACTTGGTTTTAGATTTGAGATTTTAAAACGTCAACTTCAGTGAGTAATACTTGTCAATTAACATGTTAAGGGCGGTAAGAAATCATATCAATTGTACTCAAAAGAGAATGGAATCACACTTTTCAGGATCTTTAATATCGGATCCCTTTAAGTTTGACAATACAAGGAAAATTAGAGACACTAATTCTAGATTCCCTAAGCCTAACTTCATCTCATTTGATGCCTTTGGAACCCTTTATATTCCCAAGCTACCAGTCCATGAACAGTATTATTCCATAGCCAAAAATGAATTTGGCATTGAAAAGTCTGCAGAAACCATAAAACAAGCTTTTCCAGTAGTCCATAAACGATTACTCGAAGAGTACCCTAACTATGGTAAAAACTCCTCCACTATAACCACCATTGAGGATTGGTGGCTGGAATTAGTAGTCAATATCTTTGACATTCCTCATTTTAACCATGATTCTCACTCCAAAGCCCTTTGCCAACGATTAGTTAGTCACTTCCAATCATCAGAAGCTTATCATCTTTATGAAGATGTCATTCCTACATTGGTTGAACTTCAAGAAAGACGTATACCAATAATAGTTTCCAGTAATTCCGATGCCAGAATCTACGATATTTTACAAAGCTTAGGGGTAACGAAGTATATTGATAAAGAAAACATCTTTATTTCCTACGATGTCAATCATGAGAAACCCAATAAACAGTTCTTTGATATCGTGTCGACTAAGGTTATGAATAGACAACTTAACACCACAACCACGCCAATAACTCGAGAAGAAAGAGCTCGGTTTCTAGAAAATTGTTGGCATGTAGGCGATGGCCATGAAAAGGATTATATTGGTGCAGTCAAGGCTGGATGGAATGGAATTTTTCTTGATAGACAAGTGAAATCCCCTTATTTGACCCAAGAAATCCCCGATCCCGAAGAGGACTTTACTAGTTGTGTTACAAAACCGCTCAATGAATCCAAGGCTGAAGAACTGCAACCAGCACAAATTATAGCCAATAATAGAGCTATTTTAAGCAGCCTTCACCAATTACTTGATCTCTATAAGAAGTAATAGTATATAGTAAAGTCGTGCACACGCCCATAAACTACTGCGATTTTGAGACTTCTTCCTATTTTTTTTTTTTCCTTCTCTCTCGATCAAATAAATATCAATAAATAACTATGAGTGATAACAGTAAGTGATACTACACAAACACGTATTTGGTTGTAATTTGTACTAACACGAATGTTTGCAGAATTGATAGAGTTGATGGATAATATATTCACTGTGCTTAAGAGTGCAGATGAAGGAGACGTCAAGATCTTGGAGGCACAAATTCCCACTAACTTTAGGGAATCAGATGTGTCTAAAATAATAGAATCATATACCAAATACATGGAAGTCAATGGTGAAAATAATACCACCAGTGTTTTAGAGAAATACAATAAGAAGGAGTATGATTCCATTTATGGGATTTATCATGATATTAAGGTAGCATCAAGCACCTTGATTACACAACATAAGATTGGTACTAAACCATATAAGGATGTTGATTTTTTCTACAAGTTTTCCACTGAGATTTTAATGAGAGAAAGCAGTTTATATAAGGTGGCTTTAGTGACTTTTAATGATGATAAACCAAGTGAATTAGAAGAACAAATAACTGCCGATTTTGATAAGGTAAGTTTTGATTATAATAATAATAATGGAGAAGTCATTTCCTATATTTCAGAAATTCAAGATCCAAATGCTTCTAATATCCCATCATATTCTTATGGTAACAGTACTCCACCACCACCACAAGTGGTCAAACAACCATTATTTACTTCTCTCATTGGTAAGTCTGAATTGGATCCAAGATTCACCTTAGTTCCTGAACCTTATAATCTTGTTAAAGCTATTCCTTTACCCAAAAATACTGGGACTAATGGCTCCACTTTTGATTCCTTAAATACGGTGGTATCGAAAATTCCTATGCCTACTAATCAACCGACTACAATGTTGGATAATTTTATTCACTTAAATTGGTATATTATAAATGCTCCAGAATGGTTGAACTATAAAGGGAGTGTATTAAAACCACCAATTCGGTCATCATTATTGAAAAATCAAAATAATGATGAATATAAATTGATTTCTATGGGTAATGAATCAGCCAAGTCATTTGCCCCAACTATCGATTCCAAAGGAAGTGGGGTATCAACTGCTATCAAATCTAACATTTGGTTGAATCAAGTGGGGTTACAAAAGATTAAGGAAATTAGAAACAAGTATAATGAAAAAGTTAACCGTCTAGAAAAATCAGATGAACCTAAAGTGAAAACTGATGAAACCAGTGATAAAAATGAAGATAGTATTAATAATAATAGTAATAAATCAGCTAATGGTAGTGAACCAGTCAAGGAAGAAAGTCCCCAAATTGAATATGATGATAGTAAAATCATTGATTTCGAAAAATTGATGAAATGGGATCCAAAAGATATTGAACAATTAAAATTACTTAAAGATGATAAGGAATCCATTATTAAATCACCTAAAGATTTACAAAAATTAATCACTAATCAAATCTTAAAATTAAATCGTCTTCGTCAAGAAAGATATCTGAAAAGTAATGCTAATAGTACCATCCCAGTCACTAATGTTGAACGTAAGTTGTACAATAAAATCACCAAACTCATCACATTAGCCATTAATCTATACAAAATTGAACCTGGTAATTTACCTTTAGAATTTAGCAAAAAAATTCCTGTATTAATGTCTGAATATCCTGGTACTCTACCAGGAATGCCAGCTTCCAGACAGAAGCCAGTTAGATTACCTACTATAAGAGGTCCATATAAGAAAAAGAATCGTTATTAGATGCCATCAAGACAAAGTATATAATGAATATAAAGAAGATATATATATATTTGTATTCTTTTCTTTTACATAATCAAATGTCAGCCCCATTAGCAAAGGCTATTATTAGATAAATATTCAATCCAGTAATTACCAACCACGTTATTGCACTAGCTATAGCTAAAGGTAAACCATTTTCAAATGTATGTCTTGTAACTACAACCGGAGGAGGTTGAGGGCGGTTATCAGGGTTTGAATCTTGTGAAGAATAAATGCTGGAGGTAGAGGCTAAAAGAGCCGTATTTTCATTAACATCAGAAGGAAGTGATTCTGAAGTATCATAAACCACAAGATATTTCTGATCACAAGTAAACCATATTAAAGGAGCACTTACAAGGGGTAAAATAAAACTAAGAACCACTTGAGAAGAATTCATGATTTTTGATACTCCTTCCGGTCCCAAAATTGATATGAATATTAACACGGGGATTATAGCTAAAATCCTGGTAATTATACGTCTAATCCAAGGTTTAAGAGACCAATTAATAAAGCCTTCAGAAACAATCTGACCCGCCATAGTACAAACAATCCCAGCACTTTGACCAGCAAATAACATGGAAAGAGCAAAAATTAAACCTGCGGCAGGATTTATGTAATGAGACAACATTCTGTAAATTGATAACAAATCAGCTTCATCAGCATCTGGTTTACCGTATAAGGAGTTAGCAGCAACAATTAATATAGCCGCATTGACAAAAACAGCAATGAGAAAGAGAGAAAGACATAATTCCCAATAGGAATATTTCAAGCAGTATTGAATAGCTTCATAAGAAGGTCTATATTTATTAGCCAAGTTACCACCATCAGAAATACTTCTAAACTTATTGATGGTAGAACGGAAGTCTTGGTTAACTCCATCCACAGTAGAAGTATCAGGATGACTAACATGATTTTTAATACTAGAACCATCATCATCATCATCCACAGCATAACCATGATTTATATCATATTCTTTTAATCTTGATTGAACCAAGGCTGAACCCAAGAATAAAGAATGAGGCATTACAGTACTACCAACAATACCACAAGATAAAAATAAAGCATTCTGTTCTTGAAATATTTGCTTATTAATCGGCAAAAACCCTTTAATTATTTCTGTAAGTCCATTATCGGGGAATTCCGATTTAAATAGTTCTAGTATAAAACATAGACATGTAGAGAATACCAACATAGTTACCACCACTTCAAATATTCTTGTTTGTCTCATATTACCATCCTTATGATAAGCCATTAAAATAATAAGTACATCCAAAATAGTAATTAAAACCCCATAGAAAAGAGGAATACCAAAAAGAATTTCTAACGAAATAGCTGTCCCCACCACCTCGGCTAAGTCAGTAGCAATAATAGCCACTTCAGCTCCAATATATAAGAACAAATTCAAATAATACGGCAAATTTAGTCTACACATCTCAGCCAAATCCAAACCAGTAACCGTCCCCAATTTAATACAAAGACATTGTAGTATTACCGCAGCTATATTAGACATGAATATGGTAAATAATAGTTTGTACTCATATTGAGCCCCAGATGATACTGCGGTGGAATAATTCCCCGGGTCCATATAAGCCACACTTACCATGATTCCAGGTCCAATGAATGAAGCATACTTCCTGAACACTGAAAGTGGTTTATTAAGATAACTCATGGTTAATGGTAATAGAATAGAATTGAATTGAATTGAATTGAGTTGTATTACTAGTGGTTATCAGGTGACAGTGCGAACTTTGATAACTGTTTACTGGTTAGACACTATATATTAATTAAATTACTATATATAGAGTGCGAGGACAGAGCGTTGAGAGTAGGCAGAGAGTGGACGCGAGTGGACAGAAAGGGGCTGAGAGTGGTGGATAAATGTTTCAGGAATTGTTGTGTTTCTGTGATTGTTATGTTTCTGTGATTGTTCTGTAATTGCTCTGTAATATCCTGTTATGTTCTATGTTGTTTTTCTCTTCTCTCATCCCTCCTCCCATTCTCTTCTCATCCCATTCTCTTCTCATCCCATTCTCTGCCCCCTCGCAAAACGAGGCATTGACGCACGAAAATATATCGATTCCTTCATTCTAAACTTGGCACCCCTGACAAGAAATACATTTTCCTTCAAATTTCTTGTTTTTGCAACATTGTACAAGCGTCAATATGATATTATTCCATTTGACTTCATTCTTACTAACTATAGCCACTGTATTGGCTGTGGAGTTGAATCTCGATGATATGGATTCTGTATGTGATGCGGCCAAGGTCATTGTCGTTGGTGAATTGAACTATTATCAGGGAACTCAAAAGGGGGGTACTGTAGGTATGTTCAGTCTGCCTTACTATTGGTGGCATGCTGGAGAAGCTTTTGGTGGTTTAGTGGATTATCATTATATGTGTGCTGAAGATAATGACACCTTAACTGATTTAATTGTTAATGGGATGTTCCATCAAGCTGGGGATGAATATAATTATATTCCTTCAAACCAATCATTAACTGAAGGTAATGATGATCAAGGGGTTTGGGGGATGGCTATTATGCAAGCTGCTGAAAGAAATTTGACTGCTCCCAGTGATGATCATAGTTGGATATCTTTAACTCAAGCAGTATATAATACTATGAATGCCAGATGGGATGATCAACATTGTAGTGGTGGACTTAGATGGCAAATTTTCACTTGGAATTCGGGTTATGATTATAAAAATACCATTTCTAATGGATTACTTTTCCATATTGGGGCTAGATTGGCCAGATATTTGGGTAATGATACTTATGTTGATACTTGTGAAAAAGTATGGAAATGGTTAGAAGATGTGGGTTTCCTTGTAGGTAATGGGAGTTCGTTAATTGTTTATGATGGGGCTAAAATACCTGATTGTAAGGATGTCACCAAATTAAAATGGTCCTATAATTATGGAGTATTAGCCGCTGGGTGTGCTTATCTTTATAATTATACTGAAGATGATGTTTGGAAAACCAGATCATTAGAAATCATTAAAGTGGCAATTAATTACTTTCAACAAGATGGTGTTATGTCTGAATATACTTGTGCTCAATATGATCGATGCAATACTGATCAAAGATCTTTTAGATCCATTTATGCTAGATGTTTGGGTTTGACTGCAGTTTTCATTCCTGAAGCTGAGGAATACATGCTGGATTACTTGAAAAAGAGTGCTCAAGCTGCTGCTCAATCGTGTTCTGGTGGTTCTGATGGTGTTACTTGTGGTGAAGATTGGCATGTTGATGGTTGGGATGGGAAATTCGGTCTTGGTGAACAAATGTCAGCATTAGAGGTTATTATGGCCAACGTACTTCCTCATCATGATGTTCCTTTAAGTGTTACAACTGGTGCTAGTAATCAAACTGATTCTGAAGCTGGTCTTGATACTAAAGATCATGAAAACACCAATTTATTAGACATTGAAACTAAAGATAAAGCTGGTGCTGGGGTGTTAACTGCTGTAGTATTAGCTATTGTATTAGGTGGTGGTATTTGGATGGTTTTTTAAATTTGATTTAGTTACGAATAAAATAAAAGTAGTTGTTATAGTGTAAGATGTTTATGTTATTAGTTTATGTTGTCAGTTTATGCTCTTGGTTTTTTGTTCTTGTTTTAACTCTTGATTTGTTGCTTACTTTATTGATTTGTAGCTTACTTTATGGATTTGTAGCTTACTTTATAACTTCTTCATATCTCTAATCTTTTCCTTCACTACTATTCCTTCACTACTCTTCCTTCACTACTCTTCTTTATATGCTCGCGAAATAAATACCTTATCATTACATTTGCTCTTCTTAGCAAATATGGTGTTATTTCGATCCATAAATAACTTTGCTGATCCTAAAAGTGGTATTGGATTACCTGCAGCAAGAAGAAGACGATTATATATTCCTCCGTCCACAAATTATCCGTTATTCAGTTATGGTGAAGGTGATGATCAACGATCATTTCTCTCATTAATTGAAACTGGGTCCCTTATTACTGATAGAGAAGATGATGTAAATGATGCCGCAAGTATTAATACTTCAAGGTCTTTACCTTCATCTTTGAGTTCGGTTAATACTGATAGAGAATCATTAACTAGTTGGTTATTGGAAGAGCGACAACAAAGATACTCTACTTTCTCCGATGATAATGATTTAGGTAATGATAGATATCCTGATGATTATGATGGTGATAGATTGCTGGATAGATTGCTGAATCATTCTTATCATTCCAAATATTCCTTTGGATCGAAGAGAAAAGGGTCTATGGCTTTAACTGATTTTGAGAATTTACAAACCAATTATGGTTTAGAACTAAAAGTGTTGTTAAAATATTCCATCCCTTTAATTATCACCTTTATTTTGGAACATTTTTTCTCCATTGTATGTTTGATAGTGGTGGGTCATTTAGGTAAAGATGAATTGGCAGCGGTTTCCTTGGGTTCTATGACTACTACTATTACTTTTGCTATATTTGAAGGTATAGCCACGGCATTAGATACTTTATGTCCTCAAGCTTATGGGGCTGGTCATTATGATTTAGTAAATATTCAAGTTCAAAGATGTTTAACGTTTTCTTTGATTGTTTATATTCCTTGTGCTATTATGTGGTGGTATAGTGCTAGTTTGTTGCAATTTATTATTGATACTCCAAAAGTATTATATTTAACTCAATCATTTCTTCGAATTTTAGTGGTTGGTGGTCCTGGTTATATTTTCTTTGAAGTTTGTAAACGGTTTTTACAAGCACAAGGGATTTTTGAAGCAGGGACAGGGATTTTATTTATTAGTGCTCCATTAAATATATTTTTATCCTGGTTTTTAGTTTGGAACAAAAGTTTAAATTTAGGCTTCATTGGAGCTCCCATTGCCACTATTATTAATTTTTATTTCATGGATTTATTATTAATCCTTTATATTGTCTTTATCGATGGTAAAGCTTGTTGGTCAGGAATTGTTCCCTTTAAACAATTATTTAGTCAATGGGGGAAATTAAGTCATTTAGCCATTCCTGGTATTATAATGTTAGAATCAGAATATTTTGCTTATGAAATAATGACATTAATTGCATCATACTTTGGTACCACAGAATTGGCGGCTCAAACCGCTGTCAGTTCAATCGCATCTTTAACTTATATGGTACCATTTGCTATTAGTATAGCTGCTTCTACACGAATTGCTAATTTCATTGGTGGTCAAAATGCTCCTGGTGCTAAAATAGCTGTAAGAGTAGGATTATGGGTAGGATTATTTTCATCTCTATCCAATGGGATTATTCTTTACATTTTTAAAAGTAAAATTGCCCAATTATTTTCCAGTGACTTTTCTGTCGTCAATTTAATTATTTTATTATTCAATCCATTAGTTTCTATTATTCAAGTCTTTGATGGTTTAGCTTCTGTAGCTAGTGGAATTTTAAGAGCTCAAGGTCTACAAAAGATTGGTGGTTTAATAAATTTCCTTGCTTATTATGCTTTTGCTATTCCATTAGCTTTAGTAATTAATAAGTATTTGGATTTAAAGTTAACCGGTTTATGGTTAGGAATCGGTAGTGGAATGTTATTAATAGGTGTGTCTGAAATTATAGTCATATTATATGGTGATTGGGATAAGATTCTAGCTGATGCTGGTTTACATAATGATTATATTGATGAAACAGAGGATTTTACTGATGATTAGCATTTTGATTATAAAGTTTGTTTAAGGCTGTTTAAGTTTTTTTGTTCTTTTATTTTTCTTAATATATACCCATTTCGTAAAAAGGAGATTGCAAAAAATATCCATTTCTTCCATACATTGATATCTGCGACTTTGACATTGCAGATCAGGAACCGGATATATGACAAATCTTTACAGAAAACATAAAATTAAAAAAATTCTAAAATTGACAAATCAAAATTAAATTATTAATCAAGTTATTAATCGATTTTACTTTGAGTAAAGAAAATAATAAGTTTGTAGATATGGCAATTTTTCTTACTATCTCTTATCTATTGTCGTGAATTCACTAAAAAAGGTTAATAAATCCGTCTCAAGCAACTTGTTGCTTTTATCAAGGGTTTGGAACCATTGGCTGAATAAATAAATAAATATATATATATATATATAGAATGTGTGTGTGTTTGTGTGTGTGGACTAGAGATAAACATTAGGAACTTTTCATATCTCTTTCATTATGAGTATTGAATCTTCCAATGAAAAACTCCAGGATAATAAAGTCTATGGTGAATCTCCAATTGGTGCTGTTGCTAGTGTTAAAGAAGGGGAAATTTTGAATCATGTTCTGCCAATAAATTCATCTTCTTCAGATGCTAAGGCTTTAGAAGAAGCCCAAGCTAACTTAAAGTTGGCTGCAGATGGTGGATATACTCCAGAGTTGAGAAGAAACTTTTCAGTATGGTCATTATTGGGAGTGGGGTTTGGATTAACCAACTCCTGGTTTGGAATTTCCGCTTCTTTAGTTACAGGAATTTCCTCTGGAGGTCCTATGTTAATTGTTTATGGGATTGTGATTATTGCTGCAGTATCATCCTGTATAGGTATATCCTTAGCTGAGTTAGCAAGTGCTATGCCTAACGCAGGAGGTCAATACTATTGGACCATGCGTTTAGCTCCTAAGAAATACTCGGCTTTTGCAGCTTATTTATGTGGATCTTTTGCCTGGGCAGGATCTATTTTCACTAGTGCTTCTGTAACCATATCTATAGCCACAGGATTGGTAGGAATGTATGTATTGGGTACTGGAGATCCTAATAGAACTGTGGAAACCTGGCAAGTATTTGTTACTTATGAAATTGTTAACTTTTTATTGGTGTTTGCTAATATTTGGGAGAAACCATTACCAAAAATTTCAGCTCTATCTCTTTATATGTCTTTATTATCGTTTATAACTATTATTATTGTTATATTGGCCAAAGCCGATGGTGAATTTCAATCGGCTAAATTTGTTTTTGCAACTTTCGATAATGGTACTGGTTGGTCTAAATCTGGTATTGCTTTTATTGTGGGGTTGATTAATCCCAATTGGTCTTTTAGTTGTCTTGATTGTGCTACTCATATAGCAGAAGAATTGATTCATCCTGAACGGGATGTTCCTATAGCCATAATGGGGACTGTGGCCATTGGGTTTGTCACATCTTTCTGTTACCTGATTAGTATGTTTTTTTCCATTAAAAACATGGATGATATTTTCTCTTCCAATACTGGTGTTCCTATTATGGATATATTCTATCAAGTGGTAGGTTCAAGAGCTGGTGCCATTGGTTTAGAAGTCCTTATTATGTTGACAGCTATTGGTTGCAATATCAATTCCCATATTTGGCAAGCCAGATTATGTTGGTCTTTTGCTAGAGATAATGGGTTGCCCGGTTCTAGATATTGGTCCAAAGTCAATCCTAGAACTAAAGTTCCTGTTAATGCTCATTTGATGTCCTGTGCTTGGTGTGCTGTTATCGGATGTATATATATGGGATCAACAACGGCATATAATTCCATGGTAGTGGGATGTATCATTTTCTTATTATTATCTTATCTGGTGCCAGTGATCTTTCTTTTATTAAAGGGAAGAAATAACATCAATCATGGTCCTTTCTGGTTAGGTAAGCTTGGTCTTTTTGCTAACATAGTCCTTATTAGTTGGACTCTCTTTGGAACCATATTTTACAGTTTTCCTGCAGTTATGCCTGTTACCGCTGGTAATATGAATTATGTATGTGTGGTATTTGGAATCTATTTCCTATATTGTGTCCTCTATTGGTGGGCTAGAGGAAAGAAGAAGTTTATCACCCTTGATGATAGAGAAAGGGAGAAAAATGATTTAACTCAAGTATTATCTAATGAACTAGAACAATTACAAGTAATTGTGTCTAGTAAAACTGCACATTGACCATTATATTATATATATATATATATATATTATTTTATATTTATTAATTTATATATTTATAAATCAATATAAAAAGCGAGTCGCATTTATAGTTGATTTGAGTAATGATGTCTAGAATTCCAACCAGACTAAGTCTGACGGTTCACTCAAGTATATCACCAGTTAAAGTGCCAATTGTGTACGTTAACAACTGGAGATCAAGTTGTCGACATTATTCTATAAATATTCTGCAAACGGAAAAGCCAAACACCATTGAGAATGATTCAAATGTAAATCAAAATAAATCAAAAATTCAACTTCTAGACGAATATAAACAATGGTTTCCAAAAGATAAACTTACTGGAGGTCTTATAGAGAGATATAAAAGATTGCAAAAATTCCCCCAAGAAATGGTTAATGTAGGTATCATTTACGATCATAATCTGGTGCAGTCACAATCCAAGATAATAGAGACGTTATTGGCTGATCCATTATCCAGTAATAATCAAGATTGGTTTAATAGAGTTTTATCTAGAGATAAGACCATCAATAATAAATTTGTTTTTGATGACACAATAGAAGTTACTAATGGTCAATATTATATTCCTTCCCCTATACTTAAATCTGATTTAAGACCTCGATATATGAGTCCTGATACAATTACTCTTAATGATTTAAGGGTTATTGAAATTAATGATTTGTCCAATGAATCCGATTTAGACCAGTGTCATTTTTTTATTTATATGATAAATACTTTGACATCAACTATTGATTTACCAAAGGCTATTACGAAAAAGATTCTTTTGGTGGTAAATGATAATACTGATTATACTCCGAAATCGACGGAATCAATACCATTTCCAAGTCGAGAGGATAATTCGGCTCATTTAATAAAAATTAATAGTAAAATAGCATATGATGGTATCATTGATTTCTTAGTCCATGATACAAAAGCTTCCAGTAATTACCTTGAATGTCTTGTTGATAGTAATATATTTCAATTATTGAAAACCATAGGTTGGAATTTACAAACGGCAAGATTAAGTGAAGTTTATCTTAATCGAATTATTGATGATTTATCAGTGGAACAAATTAATATTAATCAATTAAAACAATTGTATGATGATATTAGAAACACTCAACTTACCAAATTTAGTACTTCAATGCATTCAGAATTTTTAAACCAATTTATTCCCAATACGACTAAATTCTTTAAATCATTAACTTGGATGAACCTTTACTATAAAAATGACAATATAGAATATGATTTAAAAGATTTTTTCCAAAATAATTTTATGAATCAAAGTATTGAAAATTATAATTATTATAGAGGTCAAATCTATTCTCAGCTTAAAAATCATAACTTTGGTAAATATCATGAAATCGAATCTCAAATTAATAATCCTTTATTAGCATTGAAAAATTATGTTATCAATACCAGAATATCTAATGAGATTCAACCTGTGGTCACATCTAATTTATTTTATGGATTAATCTTTTATCAAGCACCAATGTCTCTTCTAGCTATTGGTTCCTATGTTTTATTTGATTTCCAACCCAGTAGTTCCATAGCAATATTTTCTTTGGGTTTAGTGGTTGGAATAAATTACGTAGCAAAGAATTGGGAAAGTTTCACTACGAGATGGACAAAACAATTATTTGAACAAGTTAGAATTTGTCTTGATCAAGAATGCATTACAAATGGTTTGATTAAAGAGTTAAATCATAGCTATAAGCAAGAGAAAAGATTAGTGGATATTAAAAGTGCCATTGTTAAAGGATTACAACAAAGGGATAATTGAATGACACTTCTATATTCATCCATTAATTGTCAAATAAATATAGATAAATACATATATATATATATATATATATAAAAATATAAATAAATACTTAATAAAAGTACACATCAATCTGATTATAATGAGGGTGGTGGTGCTTCAGATGATGCAGCTTTCTTATCCTTTAATTGTTGTTCTAATTTATCAAATTCTTTCATAGCTATTTCTTCTTCAGGATCCAAAATTTGTTCCACATCTTTGACTTCTTCAATATAATGTTTTAACATTCCCTCAATACCTTGTTTCAAAGTATCTTCACTAGAGGAACATGATTTACATGCCCCTTGTAATTTTAAAAACACTTTACCAGTTTCTTCATCAAAAGCTTTATATTCAATATCACCACCATCTTCTTGAATAGCTGGTCTTATTCTGGTTTCGATTAATTCTTTGATCATAGAAACAAGTTCAGAATCATCTTCTTCTTCCTGTAGCATTTCTTGCTCAGTTTTATTATACAATTCTTTTGTTATAACCGGATCATTTTTTTCAGTTAAAAACTTATCCATCAATTCTGTGACTTCAGGACTTAAATTAGCCCAATTGATATGCTCTTGTTTATTGACAGTTAAGAAATCTGGTCCCAACATAATAGATTTGACTCCATGAAGTTTAAATATTTTCAAAGCTAATGGAGAATGAATGGCTTGCATAGATGATGTAAATTCAAAAGTTTTGTTTTCAAATGGCAATATATTCAGCTCTATTGATTCAAATTTTAATGCATCTGGATTTGGAGTGGGGTATGTCTTAAAAGACAAAAGTCTTTTAGCTATAGTATTTGCTAAATAGTTTGGATTTCTTCTGATTATTCCCAACATTTCTTATGGTTATAAAAAGACGAAAAATATACTTAAAAAAAAATTGTAATGTTTCAAAAGCAATATATATATTCGATTTCTAATCAGTCATGAGGTCTCAGGTTTTCCATTGCGGGACCGAAAATAATAGAACAAAAATGGCTTTTGTGTAACTAAACCCATCATTGCTTACTTTTTAAGCATCTTTATTGGTTGAGAAGTGAGAGAAGAAGAGATGGAGGAGGTAATGAAATGTTAATATAAATTGTTTAGTATAAGTTGAATGATGGTGAAATGGGGGTTTTTGGTGTTTGTTTCATAATTCATAGTTTATAATTTTGGCTTTCATTAAGATGTGAAAGGGTGATGGAGTTGGTGGATGACCTTTACTAAAGATTGCAAAAAAAATTACTCAATTTAGATGTAGAGTGAGATTTAAGTGTATACTCTAAAAATCTCTAATATATTCTAATATTTTGTAATAATTTCTAATAAATAATTTCTAATAAATAATTTCTAAATAATTCTATCACCAATTCTATCAATTCTAATTCTAATAAATAACAGTTGTAATAATCCCTCTAATCACCTTTTTTGGCAATTTCATGAATCAAATTATTGGTTTCAAAAGGGTTATCTATATAAAGATTATGACCACCTTCACTAATTTTATGAATAGTAGCCACGGTTTCTTTATCATTAATTGTATCAATTAATTTGGATCCTGCCTCAGCATTCATGAAATCATATTGTCCATATAAAAAATGAACTCGAAGATCATTGGGCCATAAGTTATGATTGTGTTTAAATTCAGTAAACTTATCAAAAAGTGGATACTTACTAACTGTACTGGGTGTTAATAAGTACTTGATATATATATCTGAATTAGTACCATTAGTAATGGAATTATAAAGATACTCAATAATGAGCTGACATTCTTTATTTGTACCATACACTAAATCATTATTATTAGTGAATAATTCTTTACCTCTTTTACTAATCAACTTATTGATCTTGAATAATTTCAAGTACCACATATCATAATACTTGGAAACCCCAAAAGGACCCAAAAATTTTAATAATCTAGGTAAGAATGGTTGTACTGCATACCATTTGTCAACCTGTTTTGAAGGTACAATAGGAATTCTCGATAAAAAGTTATAATGGGAAGGATCTAAAGTAGGTTTTATTAATTGTGACTTCAGATCTAAAGGATTAGTCACAGCGTGAACGTGTTTTTCAACTCCTACTGGTGATAACAAGATCAAATCTTTAACTTTATTCTCATGTTTAAGGGTATAAGAAGAAGACCAATAACCACCATAAGAATGTCCAATTAAACAATCAATGACATCGATATTGGATGCTTTTCTCCAGTTTTCAATTCCTTGAATATAATATTGTTCAATTTCATTTAAAATCGGTTTGAACTTTTGTTGATATTCTTCAAATTCAGACTTATTAATTTCAAAAGATTCTACCAATTTATAATATTTGTTATATAGTTTCTTAGGATCTGTTGGTTCGTTATCATTTAATTTAACTTCAGGGCATCTAGGAATTTTCCAATGATCAATCAAGTTTGACTTAATTTTTTTATTTGATGATAAACCAAAAGATATATTATCCAAGAAATGAACACAATAATTACTATTCATTCCTTTAAATTTATTCACTATTTGAAAGTTTCTGGAAAAACATCCTAAAGATGCACCATATCCATGAATAAATACAACATGTCTGGTTGGTTTAGATTTATCATTAATGATTTCACAATTGATTTCATTGATATAATTACCTTCAGAATCAATTGGTACTTTCTTGGAGCTAAATTGAATATTTTGGTTTTCCTTAAACTCTTTTGGTACCATAGTCATTATCAATTCTTGTTGAAGCTCATATAATCTGTTGGAATTCAAAGATTTAAACCAAATCGACATTAGCTTCGAAAACGGTAACTTTGTAATGACTTCAGTATTTGGTTTATAATTTTGAGGAAGTTGAAAGTTTCGAACATTTCTAATAATAGATGACCTTAATGTGCCTCTGAATGTAACACATTGTGTCGTTACAAGTTTTTGAAACATTTAAACACTAAAGAAAAAAAAGTAAAAGAAAAAAAGGACTGATGTGAAATTTGGCTTCATCGCCATTTTTAAACCAAAATACTCTAAAATCGTTATCGCGGAACATCATCGGTTATTTACCCCATGAAACTTCACAAGCATTTAATCTAATAATATATTTTGTCTATTGTACAAAGAAAAATAGATACACTAAGAAATTACACTAAAATAAAATTAAGAACTGAAATAAAATGACACTTTTAATAATGGAATAATGGAAAGATTTTATCTTAATCTTGAAGCAGCATATCTACCAGAAGTATAACTTAAAGACTTTTCTAAACCTTCATTGACAACATGACCTTGTAATTCTTCATCAAAGTCTTCGACATATTGCCATTCTTCATGCCAACCTTTTTCAAAAGGTTTAACTGGAGGAGTACCTGCAATTGGACTTATATAGCATAATATAGCATAAATTAAGAAAGCACTAATGAACCCCATAAAGAAATTTAACCGATAAACTTTTTCGGCTCCAATTGGAACTTTATGGGTTTTAGTTGCCCCAACAAATCCAACAATATTTGGTAAAATACCACAGATATAAGCTACATAAGCTCTCCAATTAACACCAATCTTATTATATAAATAGAAGGAATTAAATTCAGGACTTTCAGGAGCATGAAGAGAATATAAATGGGTTAACTTCAAGTATCCTCTTCTTACGTAGTAATAATCACAAGCAACTACACCAGCAATGGAAGATAAAAATACAGAATAAGCTGATAAATAAGTAGTAAACATACTTGAGGAAGAATTCAATTTCCAAGGATTAATAGCTAAAGCAAGAGCAGCACAAACATACCCACCTCTTCTAATATTTAAGAATCTGGGTAATAAAGCAGTAACATCAGTACCAAAGGAAATAGAATTGGCACAAATATTAGTCCCTAATTGGGCAACAGCAAAAGCTAAACCTAAAAAGAAAACCCCAGCTCTATTACCAGAAGTATAACTATCCAAAAATCTTCCTAAAACATCAATAGGATTCCAATAAGTTTCACCATATAATGAAGTAGAAGCAGAACTAACCAAAATACCAATCAATGAAGTTAATGAAAAACATAAAGGAATTGAAACTGTGTAAACGATATATTTTAATGAAAATGTTGGTTTATCAGCGAATCTTGAAAAATCAGGAGCATTAACAATCAAAGTAGCAAAATTGGCTAAAGAATTTAAAGAAGATTGAACAAAAGCCCAAGCTAATTCGGAACCTTCAACACTAGAAGGTTTAGAAATAACAGGTCCAATACCATCGGATTTAACTACTGTCCATACTAAAAATAAAATACCAGCAATTGGAGTAGTATAAGCTTTAAAAGTAAATAAATGTCTAACTTGATGAGGAGGGAACCAAATAGCTGGTAAAGAAAATAACCAAAATAAGAAAAAACTTAAAAATTTAAACGTTGTGAAATCTCCCGAAATTCCATCAGGCATAGTTTTATCTAAATTTTGACCAAAAATTGATCTCAACATAACTTCAACACAAGGACCAGCAATGGCACATTGGACCCCATACCAAACACAACTCATCACCACTCTATTGATAATAGGCCATAAAGAACCAAATATACCAAATGATGATCTAACTGCTACTGGGAATGAAATATGATACATAATCCCTACTCTAGATCCAATACTGACAAAAACACCACATAAAAAGTATCCTACCCAAACACTTAACCAAGTCTGCCACCAATTCATTTTTTGGACCCCAGTTGCAGCAATTTGCCAAGTTGAGATATTGAAAGAATCAGCAATCCAAAAAAATACATAATTATACCAAGACCAAGTTCTTCTAGCTTCTTCTACTGGTCTTAAATCATAATTAACCAAATACATTTGGGCTGTAGTTAAATCCCCCTTTTCTTGAAGTTGGATTTTTTTGATCATTCTTCTCCACCAACTACTAGGTTCATTCTCAGTAATAGAAGAAACTTCTCCTTCTATAGAATGAGTTCCATCATCAACTGCCTTAACGTGTTCAATCTTTTCTTGATCTTTAGTTGACATGATAAAATTAGGAACAGATCAATTAATTGAAGCTTGTTAAAGAGGGGAATTCCATATGATTTATATATAAAACTCCTCAAGTTTATCATCACTATAAAGAAGGAAATTCCAAAAGAAAAGAAAAAATCATCTCCGGGCTCACAATTTAGATAATGTAGAGGTTCAATTTTGTTCCTGTTACGGGCCTAAATTGATTGATAAAGGGACGTCCCCCAATCATAAATTAGTGATAGCGCACCCTTCTGTAAGGCGGAGACGAAGAAAACCAGGAACGATAAAAAAAAAAAAAAAAAAACCAACTCCGATGACCATGTCAGGACAAAATATATATCTCTATATATATATAGAGAGAGAGAGATATTTATAGACATGGTTATAAGTGTAGATCTGCTCATGACACATCTTCACTCTCCTTTAATACTTCATAACATCAAATCAATCATCCATTCTACAAATTAACACTATAACCTCAACCATGCGGAACTCCCGTTAGCGCAGGTGTAAATCTTGGTTATCTCAATTTTTAACTTCTCATATCATAGATAAATCTCTTGTAAATTGACTCTCGTTAGACTCTCTCTTAGAGGATTTCACTGCCAATTTATAGTTTGTTCCAAGATTGCTAAGGCATTTTTCTTATCTTAGATACGGCTTCTTCCAACACGCAATTTCTTTCCCTATTGTGTTGTATTTCCGATATCAAACGATCAAACGAGTCCGAGATCTTCTCTTAGTGAAAGTCTTAGCGATATGCATTTTTCTTACAATAATTGTCCCTACTCTTTACATTGACATTGATATTTCTGTTCTAACGATATTTTTTATCTTCTCTCAGTTTTTGGACCTTAGTACTGGGATGGGTATGTGCACGACCCAAACCCCTCTGTCTTTTACTGTTGTTGTTGTTGTGTGGGTAGTGTATATACCTTTTTCCAGGGTCTATTTCATGATTTCATAATTCCCCAATTATACAGTTCCTGATTCTTTCATGATAACTTCAAATCTGTACTTTTTTTTTTCTACATATAGTGGCACCCAACCTTATTCAACACCTTATTTTACGACCCTCCTATTTGTCATTACTGCGAATGTTTTAGTCTCGAGGCTTAAGGATTCGCGTTCTTGATCATCTGTGGAGTTCAGTTTAAATCGGTTCTTTCTTTATGAGTCCTAGTGCCACGGCTCCTGCATTTCACCAATCGGTTGTTAGACCATCATCACTGAGTCCAGGACATGAGCTTATTACATATATATTTCCTGATTTCAATGCCGTACGATATTTCCAACGAGAGTTTGAAACCGTGAATGAATTCCATTCTATTGAATATTCAAAAACTTCTGGTTTTGATATCTATTTGGTAGAACAATGGATTAACAATCGTAATATAGGGAGTTTAATCTCTACTTATACTGGGAATGCCAGTTCTGAAGTCATGGTGGTAAAATTCACTACGGTGAAGAAACCATCCAAATATTATCCATTGAAATTTCAAGAATATTTAAATGAATTAATGATGAATCATGCCAAAATTAAACAAATGAATAAGCTGGAGAAGTTAAATGACAAGGATTTGCCTAGTGATGACACTGCTTATGAAGATAACATAACTGCTAAAAATAAACTCGAACGTGATGATGACGATGATGATGATGATGATGATGATGAATATGGTAATAATAACAAAAACTATAATAGGTTAAAGAAACATAAAAGTTATTTATCCAACTTATTTGATCAACCCATAGATGAATTCTTATTTATAACAAATATAACTTCATTGCCTTCTCATTTAAGTTTAATTCCTGTGGTAAGTGGTGATTCCACTTCAGTTGAACATGATTTCGTTATTAATTCCAATTTGAAAAAATTACAATGTGGTGGAAGATCAATTTCTTTAATTACTCCAAAAATTTCTGATGCTAGTGAAGACAAATTCAGACAAATGTATAAAATTTACAATTTAAATATCCCCATAAAATTTGCCATAAAAGAATTGATTAACATTATTCAAATTAGTTTGTTCTATTTTGATTTATTGGACGCTAAATATTGTGATGGGTTATTGTGTAGTAAGACTGAAGATGCCATTGTTGATTGGTGGAATCTAATAGGTTTACCACATTTTAATGTTAAACCCAATGTAAAAAATGGTATTTTACCTTCTAGAACTGTATCTGCCATTATCAGTTTAATATTATCGGTGAGAATTAGATTACAATTATTTGGTGGTTGTGATGTTCCCAAAGATCCATTTGACTTTGAAAATTTTATGATTTCCATTGGAGAATTTCAAAAGCAAACTAAATTAGAAAAACGAAGAAAATTGGATTTGGAAACTTTGAACAAATTAATTTATATTACCAATAATAAATTAAATCCAAACAGGAATAAATTTTCCAATGAATCTATTAATAAACAAGGGGACCATATGAATGATAGTCCAACTGATGATAATTTAAAGACTTTGGGATTAGGGATTAATTCCAATGAACTTAATTCAAATAATGATACTAATGATGGCAATACTACTAATGGGGGTATTAATAATAATCTTTATCCTTCAAACTCCCCAATAAATTCACCATTTAAAAAGAATAAAAACTACGCTAAAGAATTTAAAAAGTTGACTAGTGCTGTCAAGAGTTCAGTACAAGAACGTATAAATACTGTGAATAAACCTGCTAATGAAGCCATCTTTGAGTCTCCTTCCAATAGACCCACAACTCGGTTAAGAGATAGATTAGCTAAATTAGGTGATAATACGAGCTTTTATGATGTAGAAACTATGGATTTAGAACTATTGGTCAGGCAACATCTAGTAGGTAAAACCTTGATCCGATTATGGTTTGGTGTGGGGAATATTCAACCAGATTCGGTTAAGGGAAATGAAAGAACTAATGAAAGAGATGGTACAGAAGCCCAGCATAAACATATCCATCATAGTCATCCTCACAATGATTTAACCCATCCTCATTCTCAACAGCATCATCATAATCATCGTCATAATCACCATCATCGTCATAATAATCATAGCCAGTTTCCGCTGTCTCAACTGCTTCATCTTCCTCATCTGTCTCAAGGACATTCTTCAAGCACAGGTGGTAGTCCTCGTAATTTTACTTCAGAATCTTCTAAAGCATATAAGTTTGTTAGTTTTAAGGATGCTATTAGTAATACTCAAAAGTTAACATTTAATGACACATCTAGGTATTCAAGAGGTTTGAATAGAATGAAACTTGGTTTACAAAAGAATTTATTGTCCAGTCAACAGAAAAAAATATATGATAGTAATCACAATATGATGAATCAAAGATCAATTCAGAACCTTAATCCTAATCTAAGTAATGGATTATCAATTGTCGATGCCTTACTTAAAATTCCTTCCGATTATGATGATACTGCTAAAAGAGGAGATGATCATCAAGCAGCAAGTCCTAAAACTTTCAACAACGATAACATTGTTGATAAAGAAAATAGAATAGTTATTAAGAAATTTCATGATAGTTTAAACCGAAGGAATTCTTTTCCATCTTTTGTTCCCAATGGAGAAACCAGCTTAAATGTATTAGAAATCACTCAAGAATATAATACTGTTAGTCCTCGTTTAAAAAGAAGTAATAGTTTTTCATTAGTTGAAAATAATTTTGGTGAATTTCGTAATATTAATGTTTGTATGGAAAAGTGGGCTCAATTATATTTGACTAATATGGATAAACTAATTCGATTTGATAATCTTAAGAAAAGACTTAATTATGAAAATGAAGAAGGTGTTAATAATTCCGTGTTAAAAAAGCAATATAAAGATTTAAATTATAACTTAGATCAATTAAGATATCCACGCCAGAAATTAGATCAAAATAAACAGAAACTTTTTGCTGAAGATATGCCGGCAGTTATTGATTTAAATGTACAAAATTTATCAACCAATATTGATCGGTTGGTTTATGAATCAAGAATTATTCAAAAAAGAATTAATGAATTAGAACAAAATTGTAGAATGTTACAAAATCGTTTAAAAGTACAAAAGTCGGAAAAATTGGCAGTTATTATTAATAACTTAATATTTCTGAATAGGTTTCATAAAGTATTTGAAGATGAAGGTGAAAGAAATGATATTATATTAAGGTTGACAGGAGATAATTCGGAGATTTTGGAAATAATTAATAATGATCCTAATAAACAAAAAGATAATCACGGACTCCTTAGAATGATTGCAATTTTCTTTTGGGAAATGATGATGTTTCTTTTCCAATTACTTAAATTTGATAGAAGTAAGATGAATTTGGATAGAATTAGAGAAACTTGGGGTAAACTTGATCCTAACAGAAAATATATTAATAAAGCTTATGATTTTGTGGGACATGATTCTTCAAGAGCTAGTATTGGATCAAGAAGTTCAATCCATAGTTTAGATAAGTTGGTGGGTGTTGATACAGAAACTGAGGATCATCAAGACAATAAACATACTGAGGACAATGATAATGAAGAGTCGACAAAGAACAATATTGACGATGATTAGAAACTAAATTAAATTGAATTGAATTAAATTAAACCTTTAATTTACTATATATGCCATTTTTTAAATACTTCATTTAATTTATAAATCACTTCATTAACTCGTTCATTATATTCTTTACTATTCAATAGTTTCTGGTTAAATTCACTAAGTAAATGATTAATCATAATCTCAACATTGTGTATACTTTGATTCAATTCACGATTATTGGTATTTAGATTCTTAAGACTAGGCTTAATGAATTCCTGTAAATAATGATTGACCTTATCATTAACTTTTTGATAATCCTGATTAACAATGGTTTGTCGATTGACCAAATAGTCTTTAACACTACTTATCATTTCATCATTATGCTCTATTAACTCCGTCAACTTGTTGCGAATATAATCTTCTCGTTGTATATCCATAACCAAATTCATTCTTTGTGCTTCCAATCGCTGTATAAGCAATTGTTCTTCATCATGTCTTTGGTTATTAATATGGTCATTATCTTCATACTGCTTACTTAGATCTATAAATTCTTGTAGTTTTTCTTCAGGAACAAAATTATGAAGTTGTTCTTCAAGCTGCTGTATACTGGAAAACGTCCCATCTAATTTACTCGATATGTTGTCTACCAATGATTCCACCCGATGCACTATATCACCAGTTTCTTCCATTGTTCCCACTAGTTTTTGCAACGTAAAAATCTCACCTTTATATTGATATATCACTATAGTGTGGCCGGGTAATGGTGATTTCAACGCGCACTGTATCATATCCACCGTCAATCAAAGAATCAACTACTTTAACACGTCTAACAAATAGACATTATCACATTCAATATACATTATGGTTACAATTGGAAATGCACATGAAGATTTGATTCATGATGCCATATTAGATTATTATGGGAAACGGTTGGCCACATGTTCTTCTGATAAGACCATCAAATTGTTTGATATTGAAGGTACTGAAAATTATAAATTAACAGAAACATTAATAGGACATGAAGGTCCAGTATGGCAAGTTGCTTGGGCCCATCCAAAGTTTGGATCAATTTTAGCATCTTGTTCATATGATGGTAAAGTATTGATCTGGAAAGAACAACCAGAAACCAGACAATGGTCTATCATTGCTGAGCATAAAGTCCATCAAGCAAGTGTCAACTCAGTCAGTTGGGCACCACATGAAATTGGGGCTGTTTTATTATGTACTTCATCAGATGGGAAAGTTTCTGTACTTGATTTTAAAGATGATGGAACGACTTCTCATATCATGTTCGATGCTCATGCTATAGGAGTTAACTCTGGATCTTGGGCTCCACTTGTAAATGTTGACGATAGTAAATCAGGCTCAAATCAACGGAGATTTGTTACTTGTGGATCAGATAATCTAGCCAAAATTTGGAAATTTGACACTAATGAAAATAAGTATGTTGAAGAAGCAAGATTGGAAGGACATACTGATTGGGTACGTGATGTATCTTGGTCACCATCAGTATTAATAAGATCATATATTGCTACTGCTTCTCAAGATGGAACTGTATTAATCTGGTCTCAAGACAAATCAGGAAAATGGCAAAAACAACTTTTAACTGATGAAAAATTCCCTGATGTCTGCTGGAGATGTTCTTGGTCTTTTTCGGGTAATATCTTGGCTGTTTCTGGTGGTGATAATAAGGTTAGTTTATGGAAAGAGAATTTGCAAGGTAAATGGGAATCGGCTGGTGAAGTCGATCAATAAGTTAATGAGTAATCATAATGATTACTTGTCTATAATAATGTCCTCGTTTCATGCCTTAAAGATTGATCAATCCTTTTATTAATGTAAAAGTAAACGATTTATATACTTCTAATTAAATAATGAAGAACTAAGAAGAAGAAGAATAAAAAAAAAAAAAAAAAAAACCCCAAAGTAAAATTAAATAAAAGAAGTGAATGTAATACTAAAATTTATAATTCATTAACCGTAGCTTCAAATATTCTTTGTACATCATTTGATGCTTCATTGGCAGCTTCCATCACTTCTGTATGGGTAGCCATTCCTTCATTCAGACTCTTTTGTGACTCATCCATTGCACCA
The DNA here is from genome assembly GCA_030573955.1 of Yamadazyma triangularis. NCBI lineage: Eukaryota > Fungi > Ascomycota > Pichiomycetes > Serinales > Debaryomycetaceae > Yamadazyma > Yamadazyma triangularis. The sequence goes on from JAJMEC010000003.1 coordinate 482,276, forward strand.
ACTGGCCGTTTACTTACACCAATATTAGTAATTAATGATAAAGCTAAAACTCTCATATCACAATGACGAGCAACTATAACTTCTGGTACTGTTGACATTCCTACAGCATCACCACCTAAAGTCTTGACCATTCTGACTTCTGCTCTAGTTTCATAAGTAGGTCCACAAGTGAACAAGTAAACCCCTTCATGAATCGGTCTTGATATTTTAAGGTCTTTCTTAGCCTTGGTAAACAACAATCTTCTCAAGTCTACATTATATACATCTGATAATGGAACAAATCTTGGTCCAAAAGTATCTAAATTAGGTCCTCGTAAAGGATTCATTCCTGCGAAACCAACAAAATTTATATGATCATCTAAAACCATTAAGTCCCCTACTTTATAATTGTCATTGACCCCACCAGCAGCATTTGTTACCATCACAGAATTGACTCCCATTACCTTAGCCAATCTAATTGGAAATGTAATCTCTTGAAACGAATAACCCTCATAATAATGAAGTCTTCCTACCATGCACATAACAGGAACTTTATTACTCCCAATCAATCCAAACACCAACTTCCCTGAATGTCCTGATACTGTTGACGGTTTAAATCCAGGGATTTTTTCATATTCTAATTCTATTCTAGGTTCTTTTAAAATATTTACAATTCCTCCTAATCCCGAACCACAGATAATTAAGACTCTTGGTTCTAATAATATTGGTTCATCTTTCAATATTTGTTTTAACTTTGTACTTGCTCTTTCAATGGTTTCAATATAATTTGAAGTCATGATAATACTAATTGTAAGTAATGCGCAGCTAAAATAAAATGGATGCAAAATTTGTATTACTTTTTTTTTCGTTTTCGTTTTCGTTTTCGTTTTCGTTTTCGTTTTCGTTTTCGTTTTCGTTTTCGTTTTCTTTTTCTTAATATTCTATATATGCTATTTTATAATTTAAAAGGCCTATGAAGCCCATTAAACAATCATGCAATATTTTGAGAAACATTGGAATTCGATGGAATTTTATCTTTTGTAGATTTTTGGTGGTTTATATCATCACTATGGATCTCAGTGTGAGGAGAAGATTTACCATGATGATATAATGATAAATTCAGATTAGAAGTATTATTTCTTGATGCAGTATCAATATTATCTTGTTTATCAAATAATAATTCTTTATTTGAAAAATGATTGATTTCGTTTTCAATTTGGTTTAAATTACGTTCGGCATCATGACCTAATAAGAAATCATTAATAAGATCATCAGAATCACCTTGTTTAGATGGAAGTAATGGTGATGATGGCATATTTGTAGTAATGGTACTTTTGGTTTTATTTAATCTTGGTGATCTTCTGATAGTGAAGGTTTTCATTTCGGGTAAATTAGATTTGTCTTCATTATCGGTATCATTATTATAACCTTGGTTACCATTACCATTTTGACCATTGGATCCATCACAAGGGGTGATTTGATCTCTAGGGGTAGTCCCACCTCCGAACAAACTATTCATCCATTCATTGTGTGAATCATCAGGACCTGATCTTTGATCTGGAGCATCACTAAATGATTTAACAATCATTTTTTCAAACTCAGCAGCACTAGTTCTTGCTGGAGAACTTGAACTATTCAATTGACTAATATCTAAAGGAGGACAATTTTCTTTATCTTCACTATCTTGATCAATATTAATTACTCTGGTATTAGCCTTGGTAGCCATCATTGGTGGGGTAACTCCTTGAGCTTGATCTTGTGGTAATGGATCAATGTCAGTCAATGGGCCCCCGAATGAATTTAATTGATTCATAATATCATTCAAATCATTAGGATTATTCATGGTTTTTGAATTTTGTATAGCTTGATTGATTTCTGAAGGTGTATGAGATGGAGTAACGAATTTATGGTTATTTCCCACTATAGGTGATGATCCATAATTATCATTAAATCTATTGGATCCTGATCCATTGTATTTAGGATGGGGCTTATTGTTAGTCGTGACATCATCCCTTTCTTTGTTTTCCTTTTTATATTGTTGTTGTTTAAGATATTTCTTTACAACAGCTTCTGGTCTCATAAACCCTTTGTTTCTTAAGAACAAATAGCATGCATTACATAATGGACCATACATTCCTTCATAATTTTTCTTATTGAATTCAGTAGCTCTATGGATTTCAAAAAAATTGGGTTGAAATTCAATTTCAAAATACCTCCAAGTGATTGAAGATGTGGTACTACAATTTGGATTGGTACAAACAAGTCCATGATTTTCTGGTAATTTAGTACTTGGAATTGTATGTGTTTTCTTACTATCGAAATCTTCAAAATCTGGAAGTGATTGATTTTTTTGAATTCTATGATCATATGGTCTATAAGGAGGTTGTTGAGGAGTATAAGGTGAAGTACCATCACCTATTAAACCTTCAACTTCTTCTTGATCATCATCATCCTCTTCATCATTATCATTATCATCATCGTCATCATCTTCTTCTTCTTCTTCTTCTTCAGCAATTTGTGGATTATTATCATTGTAATCCATATCATCAGTATCAGAGGATCCTTCCTCATTAATAGGTGAAGAAATCATTAAAGGAGTTTGTCTACTTGTTATCATAGACCTAGTTTTCATAGCTCTCAAAGGTTCAACCATTGAATTTTGTCTTGTAGCCACAGTAGAATTTGATCTATGATTTCTTCTTCTCCTAACTACTTTAGGTTTATCAATTACCTGAGCATCTAAAAATGGTGCCAGTTTAAATCTATCTTGAACACTTTGACTATTAAATCTTGAAGGAGTATTAAGTTTATCGGCATTTCTTATATTGTAGATATGATTGTAAGGTTGAGGAAATGCTGGTAAAGATTTGGTTCTAGTAGCTTTTACTGGCTGATTCCCGACGTTAAGACGTTGATGTTTATGCGGTTGTTGATGTTGCTGTTGTTGTTGTTGTTGCTTTTGTTGTTGATGCTGAGGTTGATATTTTTGATCATGACTTGGCTGATTATATTGAGTATTGGAATTAAACGGAGAAGAATTAGATGGCATTGATAATTCATTATAGTTTCTTTTGGTCCGATTTGAAGTAGCATCAGATCCAGGGTGATAACTTTTATCGATAGTTCTATCTATGGCATGGAATTTCAATCTTACTTCAAGAGTTAATGATGAAGAATCTTTTTTGTCACCAAATAGAAAATTGGCTGAAACATTCTGACAAACTCGACCAGGGATTAAACTTGATGAAGAAGATTTTATTAATTCAGATAATACCCCATTAGATACAAATGGTTCATCAGGTTGTTCAGTCAAATCTTTATAATAAACAGCATAATCAAAGTTCCGTAAATTAAAGTTTTCCGGTGATCCTCTTAAAATTTGTTGAATGCAATTTTTCAATTCAAATCCTCCCAATGTAACAATTTCTTCAGAAGTCCCATCACCAGATATTATTGGGATTTGAGCTACTTTAATAGAAAATAAGGATTTAGAACGTGACAAAAACACAGATCCATTATCATTAAATGAATACAAGACTTTAACTTGCATTCGCCTATGTTCAATATCCCCCATAATCTCGTTGACTTGTTTTGATATGATTTATTGTATATGTATAATAAAAGTTAATGGGATATGATTAATGTTTGGTGTTTGGTATTTGGTATTTGGTATTTGGTACTTGGTATTTGGTACTTGGTATTTGAAAGAATAAAAATAAAAAGAAAAAAAATTCAAGGTAACTATTAAATGAGAAAAAATAAACAACTATTAAATTCCTTTCATTACCATAAGTTTATATTGGTAAACCACGACACTTTATCGCTCCTGGTAATGAGATTTCAACTCGAACCATTGTTTATAATTTGAACCGTTATTTTGGCGTATAAACGCGATACGCGAATAATTAGCAGCAAAAACTCGAAATAAGTAGTGTGAGAGAGAGAAGAGAGAAGAGAGGAGAGAAGAGAGAAGAGAGAAGAGAGGAGAGAAGAGAGAAGATAATGAGAAATACTTGAGATACTTGAGATACCTAAAATACAGACACAAAAACACAAAAATACTGAATACTGAAGACACTTATGCCACTTCATTACTATGCATACTTCTATTATCTACTCTATTTCTTAATCTAAACCTACCAACAGTGCAATTTCTTTGTAATT